>KK115914.1:4824-25174 GCA_000611955.2 Stegodyphus mimosarum | reverse complement strand
TATAGAAATAGCTACAATAATTTTTCAAATTAAGTGATAAAACCGAATATGAAATAAAATTTTTTAGCATCCAACAATTTTTTAAAAATTTTTAATAGGAATAGAACAAATAATTAACTTTTAGAATGAAACATACTTTAGACATATATAATTTTTACTTTATAAAATTAAATATTGAAAATGTTTAAAATTTTTAAAGTTTAAAAAACCTTAATCATAAATTTATATTTGAGGCCTTAAATTGCAATCTATTCAGGTAGTAATTTTGTTATAAATATTTTCCGCGCATCGATTAATTACAATGCCACTTATAGGAAAATGTGGAAAATAAAGATCAATCATTTTTAAGAAAAGATTTGGCAGTTTTGTTCTGTACCTTGTTAAATCTTACAAGCTTTTAAAATATTTTATTAAAAGGAGGCCAGTGTTCGGGTGCTTATGGTACCGTAGGCAATAGTGAAAACAGAATAACAATGATAAGAAATGCCATTAAAAAAATGCCAACTGGAAAGTCTGAGAGAATTTAGATGAAAAACACCCCGCGAGATGAGAATAGTAACACCAACGATCCATATTTCAAATCTAAACGCAGCTGATGGGCGTGAGCCGGACATCCGTCAAATATTTCCTCCTCGAAAGGTTTGAAGCATAAATAGGAAGAGAAAAAAGGAAGTTCTTCCGTAGAAAATTAGGGAGGCTGTCCGACGATTATGGAAATGATTGCCCTTGGATCATATGGACGACTGATCGTTAGAAGAAGAAAGTGTTTTGATAGATCGCTAGGCCTACGAAACCATTACGGAACTGTTGACCGCCAGGTTATGGATGGTCCATCTCGGTTTCTGTTATCTATTCCGATTTGTAGGAATTTTTTTCCTCTCTTTCTAAATGCTTTGAGAGGTTTAGTATGCTGAGAATTTTTCCATTCTATGTAATACCAAGAACCGCGAACGCTGTATCTTTCTCTGAATTGTGAGAATTTCCAGCATTTAGCGGGATATGTTCTTTTTTATCTTGTAGTTTTCTCTAAGGTTCATTTAATCTTATCTAGGGTATGAATCTCCTCAAATCGAAGTTTAGCAGTACCACTAACCAACTGAAGTGGAGTCAAATGGAATCCAAAATAAAAACGAAGAAAATGGTTTTTAATTTTGGTATGGTTAACGCAACTATGTCAATTAAAATCTTTTATTGTGTCAAGATTTCACGTTTCATGGAATTGTAAATAATCAAAAATCGATGTTGTAGCTAAGGAGCGCAAACAATTTCTCCTTCTTAAATTTAAGCTTTATCGTAATTTCTGTTGTCAGTAATATGAATATGTTTTATGTTCTTATTATATAATATCGAATATTTTGAAAAATGATTTTAAATGTATGTCAAAATGTACAGATATATTTACTGCATCATTTTTTGATTATCAGAAGCTCGCCGGATTTGACACAAAAATGGTCTTTAGAAGTGCAGTTGTAGGAACCTAATAATTTTATTTGAATGAAGTATTGAGTTTCGGGGACTTATTTTTATTAAACCTGAGAACTGTAACAAGTTTTTCAATTTCATTGTCATCTTTATCTCAAATTTCACGAATTTCATAAAGAAATATGCTTAGCATCAGTATTTATTTTTCATTGTAGCAAATCACAATGTGTTGAAAGCACGTTTCAATTCAAAAATAGTATATTTCTTCAGTTTTTTTTATCGATAATGCGATAACGGTTGCGTTTACTTAGTGAACGCAACATCATATTTCATTAACATTATATTATATTAACCTTAAATTAAACATTATATTTTCTCCCTCTTTTCAGCAAGGCTTCGTGGTGTAACGGTAGCACACTCGGCGTGTATTCCAGAAGTCCAGGTTTGAGTCTCGGCCAGGGCATTGCACATTTTTCAGGTCTCCAATATCCAAAAATCCTAATGACACTACAATGGTGTCATTAGGATTTTTTTACTACTACAAATTCCGAGCTAAAATGTGGTGGACAATAATTCGTCACCAGCAGGATTTGGCTACTGGGTTCCCTAATTCCCAGTCGCCCTTTAAAGGAAGAAGTATATAAGGTATTTTCTCTCTACTTTCTGCATGCCTTCGCGATGTAATTGGAAGCATATTCGACACGTACTCGGGAGGTCCAGGATTCGTGTCCCGACAAGGGCACTACTCATTTTTCACGTCTCCTGCTTCAAAATAACCTAATGACTCTACAACATAATCTGCTTTACTAATATATTGTTATATGGCACTAGATGTCTGAAAGTTTAATTGGACAGTTGGTAAATATGGTCTGTGGTAGCACTGTGTAACATTCCATTACAAGGTCATCCCTTGTTAGAAGTTTATATAAATTTCTTAATTTACATCCTCCTTTTTTACAAAGTATTTTGCATACTTTTTTAACTAGAATTTTATCCAAGGTTCTTCTTTTACATGCTGGCCTGGGGTCTGAATCTCAGAACTTCTGTAAACTGCTAACAGGTTTGGCATGTACCTTTATTGGTTAATATATTTTAAAAAATCGCTAAATCGCTAATATTTATTTTAGTTATGAAAATCTTTAATACAATAATAGTCCAGAGTAATTCTTATCTCCATGAGTTTGTTCTTTTTGAATTGGTCTGGATCATGAACACAATCTGTCTCGTAGCATCCCTTTCACCAACATTTGAGCAAGATTTTTTCAGTGAGAACTGAGTAAGATTCACAAGAATGTTCTCTTATCAGGAAATGACAGGTGCAAGTCATGCTAAGTAACTACGAAACAATAAAAAGCGAGTGTAAATTTTATATTTTTAGCCCAAAGGGGCAATTTGCCTAAATTGTCTTATTAATTTCGTTTTCGAATTTTGCGTTGGTTGACTATAAACTGCGTTTCACTCTTCAAATTGTTGCCACGAAATATTAGAGTCCTTCATTTTACTCAAAGAAATTAAATAATGAAGAATCTGCATGAATGTTGTATGTTTGTAAAGAAACAACGGCACCTAGAGACATCAAATTTCGAATAACGTAGCTCACCACTCGAATATGGGCATCTGGAAGCCCAAATTTGGAACTTAGAATTTGTTTTATTATCTATTTCATATTTTGTAAAACTTCAACGAATTTTTTATTAACAAACTCAACGATTTTAAAGCGAGCAATGGCAAGACTGTACAAAATATATATATATGTATACTTTTATCTCCAGCGCGGGAGTCTGTGTATCGAAAATTCTAAAAACAGGCTCTTTTTAAATTATTTTGTGGTATTGCCGTTGAACTGAATTTCATGTTTTAAGTGCGAAGAACAATATATTTAATAAATAAAGGTAACACAGAAAACGTTTAGCTAATATTTCTTTTCAGCGAACTCAATTGAATATATTAAACTTTAAATGCATTAACTTTGTATTTTGAAGTTTTAGCACTAACTACTCATTATGTATGCTCTTTTGAGCCTTAAACCTTCATTAAAAGTATCATTTATTTTAACATAACAGATATTTCAACATTTTACAAATACTTTAAAGACAATAGAGAATAAAATTAAAATTTTACTTGAATGAATCCTTTTCTCGCCAGAAGTGCGAACCTAAAACAAATTTTCATTAACAAGTACTAATACGAAGCTGCTTGTATCAGGCCAGATCTTTTGGCGCGTTAACATAGTCTTTCGACAAAGAAAACCGAACTACTAGTTCTTTACATTAACATAGAATTTTTATAATAGACTATACTTTGTGCTTTCGCCAAATAAAGCTAAAATAACTTTAGTCCTCAATCGAGGCAATAGCTTTTACAATGTAACTTCGTATTTGAAACATTTTCATGCAACTTTACATAACAGAAAAGATTCATAGAAAAATTCCCTTATCTCTGTTTTTCGACATTTGGTATTCAGCCATTCTTTTATTGCAGAATTCTGTCCAAGCTAACTGGTTTATCAATGAGACTTTCCCTCTCTGCTTCTTGCGCCCTGGTGGAAATTAGCTTTTCCTTTTTTCACCCCTGATGAGTGGTCTTTTAGGACATACTGGCAGTATGTCTTGTCTTTTCCTTTTACTGTCCGGCAAACTGGTTCTTTGTACATCGGTATATGAAGACGCTTATCTGTAAACTCTAGGTTCTTTCGATCTTTGCTTTGTGCCTTCAACCTCGGCAGGTCTCTTCTTCATTTTACCGCCCGGTGGTCTTATTTGTGCTAATCCTTCTATACGTCGCCTCCTTGATGTATCACGGGGTTGTCTACTGCGAGGCCTTGTCATAATATGGCGATCCTTGTTTCTAGCCGGGACGTTTCTTTCACCCTTGAATTTTTTCTTCGCTGGATCTTCCACACGTTGAGGAATTCTTTTCTCCGGCATTCTTCTACTTATCGGAGACCTTGTAGTTTGGTTCGTTCTTTGTTTCTTCGTGGGTGGTGGGGCCAAATTTTCCCCTGGGAAAGTCGCTTCTTCTGATTCGGAAGCCTTTACATAACAGAAACTGGTTCTTTGTACATCGTAAAAAATATAACTTTCAAAACTTCGTTTTTTACCTGAACGTTAAGCGATAGCTTCGCGACGCATTCACAAATTTCCCTTGGGCGGCAATGATTTCTGTGCTGCTATTTTTAAACAATCTTATCCTTCGGAAATTTCTGTAGTACTATATATTTCATATAGTAGAATGTTTGGCTTATAAAATTTCCTTGCTTGCCGGTGTCCACGAATGCTTCTGCGGGTACGTCGTTCACAAGAACCTGGATTACCGGTAGTTGGGAATTTTTGACTACCACGATATTTACATACAACTTCGAGCGATTTTTCGATGCACAGGGGGTCTGGACCCTTGCCTTCTCAGCCCCTCTATTCGTTTAAAGTCTTCTTTCTTCCTGATGTTTTCTGGGTGCGCTGGTGGTCTTTGGTTTTATCATTTCCATTCTTCCTTGTTGACGGCGAGCTTAAAAAACGTTTTTCTCTGTTGTATTTGTTTCTTTCTGCGGCCGACTGTCGGGAGAACTGCTAATAGTGTCCCTGGGTAGAAAACCTCGAATTTTCCGCTATCCGCAGATTCTGAAACTTCACGGCTAATTCGAATAGCTCTTGCGTTCATGGGTTTCTCAGCTACACGAAATCTTTTACTGCGGGTAACAATCTTGGTAATATAATTTCAATAACTTCCCTATCAGACTTCCTTCCATATAACATATTCACTAGCTTGATTTTACGCAGGATAAACTCGGTAAGGTGCTCCACTTTCCGTTGGTAAAATCTATACAGTTCGGCTTCAAGTTTGGCACGATATTTGACAATCGGTAAGCCTTTAGGAGTGCCGCTTTGAAATCTTCAAAATTGTACATTAGGCTTCCGACTTCTTCGAGTAAGAATTTTCCGATTCCTTTCCACCAAAACTCCGCCTGTCTTCGGATGGCACCCGAGGCAATGGCTACTTTTTGTCTTTTGGGTACCGGATACAACTGAAAGTGCGTCTCAAGGGATTCCATAAATGAAGTGACAGATTTTTACCGTCGAAAATCACTGCTAGTTTACTTACTGCTCTCATAGTGTGTATTAAAAAGCCAAATCCATCCAATGGGCTTGTCCCCATCGGGTCTACGGCTTCTGTCTCTTGTAAGGATGATTGGTCGTTCTGATTATTTGCCATTGGATCCGAGAATGTTCGGCGCCAGATGTAGAGTTCTACTGTCTACTTTTGTGTGAAATCTGGAAAATAGTGACTGAACCGAAGAAGAGTTAAAACTACCTTTTATTCTTTAACTTATTTACAATGCGTCAGCTCGATGCTAACATATTACGCTTCTGCTTGGGCGGTGCCTGAAACAGTAGAATCAAAACTCAAGAATTCAAGATATTAACTAGTAGTATAATTAAACTACAGGGCTCATACAATCCTGTATCCTACAGCGCGAAATGAGTTTAGTGGCAGCAAGATAATAGCTACTAAGCCACGTCTAACCTTCGGCTTAGCATTTAGACGTCTAACCACGTCTAAATGCTAAGCCGAAGCTGGCGTTACAAACACGCACAGAGTTTCCCAGACTTTCTGACGTTCCCTTTTAGAACTCGATATTTAAGCTTTTTCTCCCACTGGTAGAATTTGCATTCCTTACGCGCACTACCAAATTTAAATATTCTGGCACTGACAGTTAGGGGAATGAAGGCTTACAGTACAGGAAAGAGGAAATAGGAAATAGGAAAGGAATACAGGAAAGAGTTTCAAATTAAATTTTATTGGTTATTCAAAATAAATAGAAATCCCTACAACCTAATGAAAATTTTCTGTTTTTTTAATGTTCATATTTTAAATTAGGAAGCAATAAATATTTACAGCAAGGAATTAATAAAAGGATTGTTTTCTGTTATTCTTACAAGTTATTGAATGATGTAATTTACCTGCAGACTGCAAGAAGTTCTAGCCGAGTAGTTACTAGGGCCATGTCGTTCCCTTGGGTGACTGACTGCAGTGACTCAAGGCAGCTATGCAGCTGATGCAACGTACACTCTTCTCCCAGAGTCACAACTATAGAGGAAATGAAGACTCATTAATCAGCAGAAAAATTCTTTTGCAAAAACCATATTAAAAGAATAAAATCAGGTATTGATAACTAACAATATTTTTTCTGGAAATCAAGCAAGACTAAAAAATAGCGCATATTTATTCTTTTGCTTGAATTTTACTAAAAATTTGAGCTCATAAAGTTTGTTTTTGTGTACTTTATATTTCACTAGTACGAAGAATGCTTTGTATGTATATGATGAAAATGAATTTAAAGAATTAACTATACAATACACAAAATGCTACAAACGCTTAATACAACGATAAAACGCTAAACAATAAACGATTTAACGTCTAAACGATTAAACGCTTACACGGTGCACAAAATACCGCCCAGACGTTAAAGTGGTTATGGTCCTGACTGCTGCATCGAAAGGCTTGATTCCTGGAGAAAGCATGGGTGTAAATTGCCTGTCCTTTATGGGAGGCAATGGTGGCCTACTTGTTATATGCTTCCATAATGAAGTGATCCCGGCCATAGTAGTTGCCAACACCCTTAATAGGGAAACATATTCAAGACCCTTTGGCCAATAACGTGAGACCGAAGCTGCGATAGGTGCTAGCACATCCTGTAACCTTTATAAATGACATAGTTTCAAGATAGCCAATTTAACCGCAACAGATATTCATGTTAGCACCCACAGTATAAAATGGACAGCATCTCATTTACTCCTCAAAAGTGAAATTGCAGCATCAAGAAAGAATACTCGTGGCGTCATTCCAATTGCAGGATCAAGAGTTGTGAGATGGAAATGCAAATGATTAAATATACAGACACATGATATCATTCTAAACCAATTTCATCAGTTTCTAATGTGCTCACCTCGGGCTGCGATACAGGCCGCAATCCGGCGAGGCTGTTAAAAGTATGCCGTGCGACATGCCGCTTGGCATAGTCTTGCTGCAACCAAGGCCGAACAACAGGCTCCGTAACTTGCGTGGCACAGTGGTCCGCTGTCAAACTGCCATTAGTGTGTACCAGGAGTGTCTTGTGATCAGACATTATTCCACCCCAAACCATAATGCCTGGTGCAGGACCGATGTGACACTCGACAGAATGGGCTGTTTCGTAGCGTTCTGAGAGTCGCCGCCGCATGTCCGTCGACGGCTGTCATTCCTCCACAGAAGGAAACGAGATTTATCCGTGAACAAAACCCGATGCCTTTCGATAGTCCAAGCACTATGACGCTGACATCATACCAGGCGTCTACTCTTGTTTTCAGCAGTGAATGGTATCCTGTGGCTGGTATCCGTGAACGTAAGTGGACTTCATGCAAACTGTTGAGTGTAGTTTGGGTGGACACAGATCCACCTGCTCCTGGAGGCAACCGGCTTCGGATGTCACGTGACATGGAGAAAGAGTCTCCAATAATTGATCGTCGAATACTGTGTGTTCAAGCGTGCACCTGTGCGCACTACTTTTCCTCTTCGACATGCACTTACACCTTCCTGAATCCATCGTGTGACACAACGTTGGATGGTACTCACGTTGTGCCCAACACGAATGGCTATTGTGCTCAGCGACAAACCAAGTTTACGAAGTTCACGTTTTCCAGTTGTTAACTGATGGTATTGAGCTCGCCGATGTCTCAGAGGCATTTTCTATGCTTCTTCTAATGTCTTCAATGCTCCGTAAACACTCAGATGCTGTTTATGAGAAGGAAAAGTGTCTGACTTTTACAGCCCGCATATGCGTACCACGTGATCCAATGCGTGTGCAACTTTTTATTATTGGCAGATCCACCTCACAACTTTCGCTCCTGAAATTTGCATGATGCTACGCTTATTCTTTCTTGGTGTTGCAATTTCACGTTTGAGAAGTGTAAAAGTTCTCCCACATCAACTTCTTTTTAATAAATAACAGTTAATTTGAAACAATACATTTACAAGCAGAAGAGCGATTAGTTTCATTTTTAAAAGTTGATGCAGTTTCAAAAGGGGCATCTCAGAGCTCACACAATTCTTCACTGGGCATGGATCATTTGTGAGCTATCTTAATGGGCGTGGTTTCATGGAAAGCGATTTTCGCTTGTGTCACGAGATAAGCTTCCCCGACCATTATGCATTTGATTGCTCACTTACCTCCAACTATCATCTCCGAAACCCAACAGCTGAGAGTTGTCATAGGCAGCTAACATCACCTGCAAAAACCGTTGTGCAATATCCTGTATTAAGGCCTGTATTTCCCATGATCTTATCATTACAAGGAGAGAAGACGGATCAGTTAACAACGCCCACCACATTATAATGTTTTGTAACTAGTAAAACACATACAATTAACGTTGGATATTTTTCTTCCTTTATGTGTAATGTTTATGTATTTGTACTGATTTCATTATACGTCTGTACTTGCATCTAGACCTTGGCTTTATTATATTTGTATGCCCAACTTTTGCCATAATACTACAGTATTATCTCCACTTTGGACTTTCCCTTCTTCTTCCTATCCTTCTTTTAATATTCTCCAATCGAGTTGTTCAGGACATTGCACTAAGCTCTGTTTTTTTATTATTTTATTCCTTTGACTTCTTTTATTCCTTCCTTTTAAATTTTATTCCTTTGGACCCAACAGGCTGATGAGCACATAATTCAGTGGACCAGCTGTTCTTTCGGAGGCGAAAAGAAAAGAAAGAAGTTTATCAAGGAATTTATGCTAGTCCTTATATCCGGCCAAGCAGAACCGCCTTCAGGTATGTCTTTTTCTTCCGGAATAGCAAAACCATAGTTGAAATTATTAATGGCCATTAAAGAGAGTTAACATATTTTAAATATTCCTTGAAAATGAAAATTTATCACTTCTGAACACCATAAAAAATCGTTAGCAGTTAATGAATTGAGGAATAAATTCTGCCACTGATAAAAGTAAGAAAATAAGTTTTTATTTTTAGATGTGTGGAAATAATTAAGAAAGAAATTAAACGGCAATTTTAAGAAAGTTGACTAACTTGAAATAACTATTATTTGAAACCATTTTTACGGCTGTTGTGGTGAAAATCTCATTTGAAAACATTGTTAACAGACAAAACCCTTCTCAAGAATACACAGCAAAATCCTTATTTCATTTTTAGAGAGCTCTATGTTTGATAGGCTGTCTAGACTACAAGTGCAAAATGCACAAAAAATATTAGAGTTCAGTTTTTACTTTATGTTCTTTTGTATGAATAATACAACACGAATCGAGTCTACATTTCATTACCTAGCAAAAGTCATAGATCAATTGGTCTTTTCTAAAATTGAGTTTCGTCTTATTTGAAAGATTAGAGTGCGTGGAGCAATAACTTCTTGAGACTTTTCCTGTCTTCCGGTAGTATTTTTAGGTGACGAAACTGATATACATAGAACTCAATCTTAGATAGAATATAGCAGTACAACTTAAAAATTAACACCAAAATTTCTAGCGATTTCGTAGCACCTTAGGAGTAGTCATCTTTATATTGCGTATTTAGTGTAATTTCATTCTTTGGCTGATGCGAGACACAGATATTTGCATGTGATCAATATAGACTGTTATATCCTTGACTGCTGTATATGAGCTCTGCATTTCTTTGGCATCTACTAGTTACAATAGATGGTGTTTTTTATGAATCTGATTCAAAAAAATAAAATTAAGTAAAATTAAGCATTAAAGTTAACCTTTTCATGCAATTTTTAGCAGATAACATGGATGAAATTAAAATTGCATTTTAAAATAAACTGCGGTGTTCTGTAAAACTCTGTCATTGATTTAACGATATTCACTTTCGCGGTACAATATCCCTCGCATATTTGTCCTCTAATCTACAATGTCATGTCGTGTATAAGGAAATTTTGACGTATGTCTCGTTGTATGTTTATCGAGCTTACACCTGAACGTTCTTTAATGCATTATAACATTTTTTTATTACACTAGAATTTCGCAGTAACGAACGTCAAGAGTAAAATTCGCTACATTCGATATGATAAGAAAAAATTCATCATTTCACAAAAAAGGGTAAAAATTAGTAGATGAAAATAAAAAGTCTGAATAGCATTGTCATATCCCTCCTCGCAAAAAAAAATTAAATGGCTAATTAAAACTTATATTTAAGAGCAGCTTAAAATTATTATTATGTGAATTTACTAAATTTCGTTTCCGTTGTTTTTCAGTTTGCACAATAAATTTAGTAGATAAATAATTTACTTTAAAAGGCATGATTTAAACCTCAAACCTCTCTTTTCAGTTACACATCTCCATTGAAAATATAAATTTATAACTAACATTTGTCCGAATAACAACACGTTGCGGATTCTTTGAATTGTGAACCATTTCAGTAGTGTTTTTTTAACATACTTATGCTCAAAAATTTTCCCTCCTATCTAAAAGTATTTTTGAGTAAAAATTATCGTGTCTCGATATTTCCATGTGGTTCTAACTGAAGATAGGAATAAACCGTATTCCTGTAAGATATTGATTTGGCTATATCCATTTTGTATTTTTCGAATAATACTCACCTATTTCAATACAGAAGGGAATACGGATGGAATTTTAACACCGGAAATATCCCCAGTACAGAGCGAAGATATGGATGGTTGAAAAACAATAGCCCTCTTAAAGAATATCTAGTGAAAATTTCAATCATAGCAACAGTTTTCAACAAAGGTCCGTTACACAGCTCAGTCAAGAACTTAAATGGATTTATAGAATCTCTTTGAGGCATTCAGTGATCGAAAATACGATACGGTATTAAGGCATACCTGTCATGTGTCCGGTTTCTCCAACTGCTAGGTGTTACACCAGTCACTGAATGTCAGAATGTAGATTAAGATAAAAGGAACGGTAATGTTATATTTTCTTATATTCTAATAGGAAGGGAATGCTAACATCCGAAACATGGATGGTTTTAATGGTTATTAATTTTTTAAGATTTGCATGAAAAGTACAGAAAAGCCTCAATCGAAGCAATTTTAAAATTTCCTTAAATCCAGTGTTCATACATTTAGATGTTTGCTGTAGCCATATAAAGTAATTTAAGTGCAAAGGGAATTAAACGAAACCAAAATGTTCGTTTATTATATGCGAGAATTGATTTATAAACCGAGTTCGCTATAGCGGGATTTTATGATATTGCTAGTTCTGTACATTTTATTGTAATAAACTGTTTATAAAATTTAATTATGCAATGAGTTTCATTGGAATTCTGCCAAGGAGATGACTTGTCTATAATTAACTTGTAGCTATACTCTTCTATCAGTATCTATGGTATATTACGCTCTGCTTGTGTTCAATAATATCGTTTGACCTTTCTACTCCAGTTCTGTAGATAGACTGATTATTCATAGAAGCAAATGCGAAACTGAAAGCTTCAAGTGGAGTCACTATCTATTTCGCGACATACTTCTAAGTGAATTCGTAACTAAGTGATAATTTTTTCTTTATTCTTAAAACGTTCTGAGAACACGTTAATTAATATTTTTCGATAATGCGTTATAAGTTTTAGCAGCTTATGGTATTTTCCCACAGAAAAACGCAGGGATAGACAGAAATTAATTCTCTATAACAGTTTATTTTTAAATTTATTTTTAGCATAACGCTTTGTGAGACAAATTTATTTGGATCCATGTATGCTTCAAGATATTCCTTAATGCCTGCTCAGATTTTTCTTGCATAATATGTCGAGCAGTTTGCATCGAAAATCCGCTTAGATTTTAGAAAACTGTATCTACAGAAATTATAATTTACGCTAAGCTAGTTTGAAGGAAAAAGTTTTAAAAATAAGTCTTTTTATGAGGAAAAAAAAGAATATTATTTTTTTTAGAGAGAACGTTTTAAAACTTTTTTTTAATTTCAAAGAATGTCTTTTTTTTAAGATTTTGCTAAAGACTTTCCCAAGATCGATATGTAGCATGGTTCACTTTATTTCGAGAAAGAGAAATTTAGCAATTTGCACTAGTGTTAGGGATACTTATTGCATTGGACTATGTAAATAAATTTATGCATATTTTAATACATTACTGTTCATTAAAAATATATTGGTATCTAAGGAGAGTTTTACATTTTTTTCGGACATAGAAAAATCTGAATGAAGAATTGCTTTCATGTTTTTGACAATTAAACAAGGAAAAATGCTTAATAAATGTAAATTATTCAATTAATGTATTCTATTTTCCAAAAATTATTACTTTGCTTTTATTATTATTTAAACGTTTAAAGCTGGAAAATAATGTTTAGCATCCATTTGGACAAACTTCATTCAATTCGTGGATTTTTTTCTTTAGCCTGGTCAAATAGACAACACTGACACTTGAGGGAAACATTCATAGCAAACCTCGTGTGCAAACTATCTACTGAAATGTATAACTACATCCTGAATCATTAGGTCTTCTTTTTATTAAATAATTGCTCAGGTCTTCGCATTATGTTAATTCATAATCAAGTATAATATTGCACCTTTTTTTTCATTTTGAACAACTCATTTTAAAAATGCTGTTTCCTGTTCTATATCTTCAATTTCTGAGGAATAATTTTAAATTATTAGGCCTAGTGTCACTGCTTAGCTTTAAATTGTTTGAGGCATTATAGTGAAATCTGCGTACTATGGTTAGACATAGTTCTTTAAATCTTATTATCTTATATTTTTATATTTTAAAAACATTTTTGTAATCTGAAATGTTCAAGTTGCAATACCTTTTCTTATTTTTGAAAAACACGGATTTATTCACTGAACAAGATTGCA
The DNA here is from genome assembly GCA_000611955.2 of Stegodyphus mimosarum. Lineage (NCBI taxonomy): Eukaryota > Metazoa > Arthropoda > Arachnida > Araneae > Eresidae > Stegodyphus > Stegodyphus mimosarum. The sequence continues at coordinate 11,939 of KK115914.1, read as the reverse complement.
CCTTCAGCTATAGTAAAATAAAATACAGGATTTTCCCGGTATACAGGCTACAACTAGCTTACTGATAAATACTAGTTAACTCTAAAAATACAAGTTAGAATCGCTAAATCGTAAGAGCTCATTGGGGAAAAAAGTCCAGCGTTTGAGAAGTCCGTGAAACAGTTAGACAATTCTGAATTGATTAAAAAGCATAATTCTGCAAACCTGGGAATTTTTAAAAGCGTGGTAATAAGAAATATCTTACTACTAAAAAGAATAACGATCAAAAGAAATCCCTGCTTACAGGGATCTAGGGCGCACTGTAATAGGGTAATCACAAACACATAATTATATTTATTTTCAGGATGGTGGTGCGTAAAAGAAGATTTGAATTTTTCTTATCCATCCTCCCCCCCAAAAAAAGAAACTATCTGTTTGTTAACGGGATCTTTCCTGTTTTCCCAAAAAGTTAAATATATCAAGTCAACTACTAAAGAATATGTAACGTATATTCGTACTCTCGTACGCAAAACCGTCATAATCATGTGAATGTATTTACACTGCGATCTTCATTCGCACTCTTGTAAAGATACTAATAGAAAAATACACATGTCAGAAGACTACAGCATGCTCTTCTATTGCAGACCGAAAAATAATTGCAAAGACTTTTACTTAGGAATTTGCAATATGAGCATTGTGCTTATTGCAGTACTCAAGAAGTTACTTTGTACCAGCGTTTCTTAAGTTATGTTCCACAGAGCCCTAGGGCTCCGTGGAGATAACTCAAGGGTTTCAAGAAACTTATATGTTTTTTTTCATAACATTTAAGAAAATAGCTTAAAAAGGCAATAAAAATTAACGTCTGTACCAAATTATAAAAGCAAAATTAAAACAGAATAAGAACTAATCTTTGTTTAATGTGGATAGTCGTTGCAAATCCAGCAGTACGTCGTCGCCATTTATAAATTCTTGTCGCGACGATGTTTGGTATTTTACAGCAGCCGCTCTGGGAATCATTCGGAATTCGGCTATCGGAGATTCTCTGCCTCATTTCTTTATTATTCACTACACATAGGGAATCCCATGGATCTAGATATCATAGACGCAATTCTGCCGAGCTTTAGTAACCGAAGGGGATGGAGTACTTTGTTTACATCCACAGATCCACCTTGACAGCGGTTTGGTAGTACTTCCCCAAACGGAGAGTTCCGAGCAAATCGAAGCGATTTGAAAGAAGTGATTACAATTTTTATAATCGTTAACCGAAAAAAATCGAATTACTTAAAAATTTTTTTCTAATGACGAGTAACGAAAACTTGGAAAAAATTTCATTCAAATTAAAACTGTTCTGGGAAAAGTATAGCACTTAACTCCATACAGAATGAAATGTTGTTTAAAAATATTTTTCTCACATACTTAGGACTCTGAAATATTGTAGAAAAGAAAATATAGACATTTACATTCATATTTAAGACGTAATTACGAAATTTTTACCTCCGATCATGTTAAAACCTATTGATCTTAATGGCACGTCACTGAACGTTTTGGTCACCAAGAGGGGTGTGTCACCGCTTGAAGGGAGTGTATGAGAAAAACTATGTCGCGTATCTCCTCTGTTTCTTTCCTCGGTGCTAGAAATGCAGGGAAATCCCTCAGATTTCAAAATGCATGGAAATATCGTATTCTTGAATATAAAAGGGTGATTCGACTAGCCGGGATAATAGTCATTTGTGGATGTGTATCTTATAAACTACTAACAGATTGAAATCATTTTATTTTATTTTAATTTTTCGCTTACTGATCAATTTTATTGATTATTATAACATCATATCTCACAAACTCTTCCAAGAGAGGGAGGCACCTCGAGGATTTTTTATGTAAATTATAAGAAATTCCAGTTAGGATCACAGACAAACGTTTATTTTTTTATGCTTACACGTGCATACACCATGGAACAACTGCACTTATGGGCCACAAAAGGATCCTTTATTCAAAATGAGAGAAGCGTACATACATCGCTAAGAGAAGCGTACATATATCGCTAAGAGAAGCTTACATATATCGCTAAGAGAAGCGTACATAATCGCTAAGAGTACATACATACATACAAGCGTACATACAATATACTGATGCCAGATGGTTATCCTTAGGAAAAATACTAACATGTATTATTGAGCTAAGAGACAAGATGCATGCCTTTTGTTCAGAATATAATTTCGCATTGAAAACTACATTATTTAATAGACTCTTCCTGCTTAAAATTGCCTATTTAAGCGATATTTTTACGAAGATCAATGAACATCTTATTAAAATTAAAAGGGTTAACTTTACTGCAAACAAGTAAATGAATTTACAGCTCACGAAAAAATTATTACATTTAAGAAAAAAATAGAATTTTGGACAATTTGTGTGCGCTCCGACTTCGATTACTTCCTAACAATAAAAGACTTTTCAGAAGAAGAAGAGTTTGAAATACGGGGACACGTTTATTGAAGTTATTATTCAGCTCCTGAAAAGTTGGAGTGAAATTTTTAATCGGAATTTTCCAAATGAACAACATATTAAATATTAAAATGAATTGTGGATTAAAAACCCATTTAGTTTCAATCCATAACCTTCGACCATGTCAACAGATCGATACGAAACTTTTATTTAAATGATATCATGTTCATCGTTGCAAGAGGAATTTAAATTAATTCTGCTAGTGGAATTCTGGTGCAGTTTAAATGCTGAATATCCTAACTTGTCGAAAAGGATGTGACGGCACTTTAATCATTTGCAACTATATGAAGCGGGTTCTCAGGTATGTGTATCGATAAAAATAACTGCAACAAACTTGATGCCCAACTTGACATGATATTTCGACTTTCATCTATAAAGCGTAATATTATACATATCTGCAATAATGAAAAGTAGAATTATTCATCTCATTAAAATTGAATATGTTATTTTAACAATTTTCGAATTAATTTTAACATTACTTTTTGAAGTAAATGAATACTGTTTGAACCTGTCAAACTACCTGTCAAAAGAAACATGGTAAAGAACAGAAATGCAGATACATCATTTGCTCTATAGGAATCCCCATAAGCAACCACACATGTGGAAGACACACATACGATGCAAACAGACAAACGGGATGGCTTTTACCAGTCAAATCTTACTTTTTACTACATGGATATCGTGTTATATGTAGCAATGGGCATTATCCTTCGAATTACTTAATACCGGTATAATCTTGGAACGTCTATCCCGCGGATACGGAGGCACTACGGCAGTTCAAAATGTTTCAAATTTGGCGTTAATAAGTATTTTTCTTCAGTTGAATTGTTTTGAAAAATTGCACTCAAACTATTCATTTTTATTGAAGATGGCCTAACAGGAAACATTACGTTAGTTAAAAATGTAATATTATGTTCGGTAGAAGTAAGTAAAAGGCGAGCATTTAGGAGTTCTACTAGCGTGAATATAAATATGAAGTAAACACAAAAACTATTATTTTCAATCTTTCGGGGGGGGAAATGTAATGCTGAATATAAAACTGTTCAAAACATCCTCAGAATCTAAAGGCGGAAGGAACAGCTGTCAGTAGAATTAATATATTATACCTGCTCCTAACTTGACACAGTCTATCTGATATGTTCTCTTTCTTAAAAAGTCTTCTGCATGTTCATTCTTTTAGAACTCACATTAAAAGACAGAATTAAACGCTAATATGCATTTAGATTGTTTCTTTTGTTAATAAAAGCCTTATCTTTATTAATTATGTCCGTTATCTTGAAAAATATACTTGTTCCTTTCTTAAACAGTCCTTAGCCGGTGTGAGTCAATAAATCACGGGTACTGTTTCAGAAACATTGTTTTAACGAATGCAATTTGCGTGTGATTGTTGGGATACGATTCACACGCAAGTGGCAGTCATTTCAATAGCGCTTACTGGATGCGATTCACACGCATGTCATATTCTATTTAACAACGTGAAACGGAGGGTTTTTTAATACATTACGTGCTCCCATTATGACTTTATTTCCTTTTGACATTTTATTTTTATATTTATAATTATTTAGTTTTGGATTCTGAAATATTAAAAATATCTGTAATTTAAGATAATAACGAAATTATATTCAGTAGATTAATAGCAAGTAAATGAATGAATTTCACGTAAATATTAACACAAACGATCTTGAAGTTCTTGTAATTCGCAGATTTCTTGTAACTATTACATTATCGAAACATTGTTGTAATTGCTTAACGAGGGGGAATATTTGTAGTCAAATGCGCAGAAATTGGAATTCTTAGCCGAAAGAGGATTAGTTGCTTTTCGAGCAGATCTATCCCTGCTTCCATTAAGAGCAGAACTGAAGTTATGTAATTTTGAGAAAAATGATTTAGAGTAAAATTTCGGAAAATTTAAGAAATCTTAACTTACCGAATTATTGTGGACAACAATTTTGCCCTACAAAATATAAATTTATATTTTTATTCCAACAACAGAATGTTTTAACAATCGAATATATCTGATACATTAAAGAAGCGAAAATAGTAAAGCCTATGTGTCATTTCGTTGAGGAATAAAAATCCTAACTTTAAGTTTTTAGAAGGGATAAATTATTATTCCCACTAATTCACCGCTCAGTTTGAATTTCATCGAAATTTCTAAATTATTTCATTATAGTAACTTTATGAACGATGTAATATTTCTTCATTTCTGTTAGAGGTATCTAAAAGTAGATCCCAAGATTTTTCTTTTTATCAAAGACTCAAGCGTATATTTATAAATTTCAAGGGAATATTTAAAGCATCAGCTGTAAGTGTCAGAGAAGAACACGCCATATGAAAAAAATATGTAATGTGAATAAATTTGAAGTACAGTTTCGAAGGTTAGACGAACCTTCTTCTTCAACCGAAAATTTAATCTTGTTTGTGTACCTGAAGAAGCTTCTGTTTAATCTTCAAAACTGTAGTATTGCAAATTTACACACGCAACGTCGATTTTTAAGGTTATTATCGTTTCTTAAGAACTAATTTTAAAGTAAGTGTTAATAACAAAATCAGCGCTTCAATGAAGCTGGAATGAGCTATAATGAAACTTAAATCAGCAATAAATTTCATGTAAATTGTATACATCTTTTCTGGAGACCGTTCATATCACCGCCCTTTACTTACTTACCGCACTTTTTAATGCATTCAATATTCATTTTCTTTATTTTAGAACTTTATTACATAGTTATTTTATTATTTCATTCTCATTATATTTTAATAACAACTGGCAATTTTCATTAACTTATTTTCTGTGTAAAATTGTAAACTATGAGTAAAGGGAAAGGCAAGAAAGGATGTTAAAAGGTTGCAATAAAAAGAAAATTCGCGCAGCCCTATTGAGTGGAGCGTGAATTTATGTTGTGTTCGGATGGATATTTTTGTCAACGCGAATGAGATTTAAATTAAATTTTCTTCTGTTTTAGCCTTAAATTTCAGAAAACTTTGTGGGAAGAAAAGAGGCAAGTATTGAAGTGTATGAGAAGAAAGGAAAGACAGAAGCGTTGCTCCCTAGGGATGGAAAAATTCTCTAGCTAAGTAGCGAGGAATATCAAATAAGGTAGCAAATAGATTCGTGGGCAGAGCGCATCTTTTCTAAACCCTTTTTATATGAAGCGTAGAGAGTATCTCTACTTAAAAATACTAGAATAATGAAGAAAAATGCTTTGACTGATTTAAAAATTTATTTAGATTAGTAAAAGAAAATTACTGGGAAATTTGGAATAGCGTATAATTTACTCTGTCCATTATCCTGAGACAGGTGAAAAACAGTTTTTTTTTAATACAGAAAATAATCATTACTAATAATATTCGTGACTTTTCTTTAATTATTATACATTGTTCAACGCAATGTGATAAATGAAACCTCATGCAAATTCAGTTTCAAATTGGTTTACTTGCTCATCTTGTGGAAGCCTCTTAATTATTATTTGGAATTGTTAATTTTTGACATAAATTTATTACCATTTAATTGATATCTCCATTCAAATGTTAGAAATTCAACTCTATTTTGTTTGTTTATACGTTTCATTGATGTTTTACGCTTTCCAAATTTGATCAGACAGCGAAATTTCTTAATAATTCACTTGCTTTCAAAGATGACTTTTATGTAAAAGTCATCTCTCTTGTTTAAGTTAAAATTTTAAAAGTCATTTTCTAGAGTCATTAGGAAATTTTCGAAGCAGGAGACATGAAAAATGAACAGTTCCTTGCCGGGACGTGAACCTGGACCTCTCGAATACGCGCCGAGTGTGCTGGCCATTAACACCACGAAGGCATGCTAAGAAAGTGGGAGAAATACCTTATATGCTCCCCCTTTTAAAGAGTGACTGGAGATTAGGGGACCTAGCCGCCAAATTCTGGTGTTGGAGAATAATCATCCACCCCCTTTTTAGTTCGAACGTCACTATTGGGACATTAGGGTTTTTTTTATGCTGGAGAAGTGAAAATGAGAAATACCCTCACTAGGACTCGAACCTCACACCTCTCGAATACGCGCCGGTGTGTTAGCCATTACTTCGCGAAGGCATTATAAGAAGGTGGGAGAAATACGATATAATTTCTCTCTTTATTAGGCAGGTAATGTTTAATCTGCTAACATATATTTTCGAATTTCTTCATATACCTTTGTAAATATTAAAAAAAAACGTCTTTATTAGTTGTTACAAGACACTTAGCTGCATCTGACATTTACCTTTAGTTTAATTCGCAAATTTACAATACTTGTAAGGTGTTCAGAAGTACTGGAATAATGTAAGAAAAAGGTAGAATTTGTTTACAGTGGGACAGCATTTTATAATTTTTCTCAGCACATTTTTTGCTTTTATGATAGCAAGAAAAGGTTGAACGAGTTATTTTCAAAAATTACTAGACACCTGATACAAAAATTCCCATACGATCTTAAAAATAAAACTAAGTTGTTTTTGTCTGCTAGGAAATTTCTTATAGTTTTTAATTCGAGTGTAATTATTCAAGGGAAGAGTGAGGCAAACATGGCGGTTGAATGAACGTAAACCAATTCATGATATCACGCAAAATTTTCTGGGTAACATAAAAATAATTAATAATATAATATATATATAATATAAAATTAACAG
>KK115913.1:121346-181756 GCA_000611955.2 Stegodyphus mimosarum | reverse complement strand
GGGGGGGAAGAAAGAAACGAATTACCTCCATTTTACGAGGACAAGAAATATCTTTTAAGCACCGAATGTGAACACCCCATTGCAATAAAACAACTCGTACAGAGCATTAATTAACCTTAACGACCGAGTACCCGACCGCCGGTGACCAATGAAAATAGGCAGAAAGGTCACGTTATCAGAAAATCGTTCAAAATAATGGCATTTGACTTTCTACTCTTAAATGCTACTACTCACTCCTGTTACGTCTGCTCCCAATGGAGGATGATCCCTTAATCTTTCATCCCTTCGTCTCTTAGGAGTTACCAACTCATTTTATTCTTGAAAGCAATACAATCCCCGCATTTAGGTGCTACATTTTCTCTTCTTCTTTTTTTTCTGGTCCTCAATTTTCTATAGAAGTTCGGCCGATGAAGTATAAACCTCTTAATCCTTACGGGATTTCCGGATATTTTGGAAGAAAAATTTTTCTTAAGATCTTACTTCAGGTTATTATTTTTAGGTTACTGAACGGAAAGCTTAGATTGCATTTGTAATGCATAAATGGTAGTGAATCAGAATGGATATTTGATGTTGTAACAGAGAGCACTTCTTTTTAAATTTCTTTACAAGGTGCATAGCAATAGAATACACGACGTAAAATTCTGATAATGCACCTGAGACGTAAAACAAATGCAGTTATTTCACTGGTGCCATAAAAATCTTAATGGTATTTACCTTAAGTATCAGTAACAGATCAGGGATGAGAAAATGCTTAAGATTACTCTTGCTCAAAATTAGATATTTTTCAAATATTTTGCTCTATTTTGTGAACATGATGAAATATTGCAATACAATTTGTATTGCTGAAAGCTTGCAAAGTTTTGCATCAATCAGCGAAATGGAATTAATTTAGTAACATAATCTCAATATACATTACTAGAAAAGCCGTGACTAATATTTGGAAAAGAATTTCTTAAATGGGAGACACAATATAATGGGATACTATTGTTATACGTTTCGTCATACTAATGAATAATAGTATTAAAACCTGTAATCGCGAGAAACTAAAAATCGTAATTCACTGAAAGCCGCAATTGGATTTTATTATTTTAATTTCATTAATTTCGAACTATTCAAAAAGAAAAGGTATTCAGAAAAATTAGCAACGGTTCGCTATTCTGGCTTGTGCATCCCTTTATGTTTCTTTTTACAGTAACTGCCTATAGTGCAAAGAAACCGAAATGAAGGCCAAATGAATTGTTTAGCTCATTCAGTCTCAAATTCCTTCTTTTTCCTTGACTTTATTTGACTTATATGTCTTCAGTCCTGATTTAGTATAATGTGAGTCTTCCCTTCCTTTGATTATGCTGAAGCATTCTTTTGACATAATTATATTGCTACTGTTGAGTCCATCCTCTTTAGTTTTATCTGAGAAATTCAATAAATATTATTTAGCTTTTTATGTCTAATATATCCATTATATCAACTTCTGTCAAGATTCCAAATTCCAGAATTTTGAAACACCGAAATTTTATTCTCAGTTTTCGAGACATCGCACTATCTATCACAAAGCAATGTGTCAACTCAAACTCCTCTAATTTAGCCTAAAGGAATTTTTGAAAAATAAGCCTTAAACTAATCTCACGTGTTCTGCTACAAAGATTAAAAAATAACACAGTCTCAATATTCTTATATTCAAGTTGTAAATTATTAAAAGGACGTTCTAAATCAACTCCGCAGAGTTCGGGCATTTTCAAATTAATTTGATGATATGTATACAAGTTCTTGAGTCGCTGGAGAATATGCAGATTATTCTTGAAAGTCATTTGACATAAAAATTACCAACAGTTTCTATTTATCATAATAGGGAATATTTAGCTGTAATCTTTAGTTTCATAACTATTGCTTTTCTTGAAAAGCAGTAAAGTTCGTTTTATGGCTATGAACCTGAATCTCACTGTTTCACCACTGATTTATGGGGAAAATTTCTTTTGTCCAAGCCAACCTTACGAATAGTCTAGTTTATCTTTGCCTTATCAATAATTACTACTACAAACTTTTCTTTTGGCATTTAATTTGTTTTGTTAGCTTTGAGTTTAGGCTGAAATGCAATTGATGTCCTCTTTCATTGAGTACCACTCACTATACTTCTCATTCAGGTTTAAGGATATAATTGTTTTTATTACGTCTTTAAAGGCCTATGTGACGCTTCTTTTGTCGTTACTTTAAAAATTATGCACATGCATTCAAAAATGAAAAGACAAATTTTTCATATTTTTATTTTATAAAGCTATGTAATTTTTAGAAACTTATAAAGCTGTATCTAACACGTGACCTTTGCACCTCGGCCATTCTAATATGACGGCCTTGAAAGTATCAGACTTTATCAATATTTAACACTGTAAAATTTAAAATTTACTATCATTCGCTGCTAATGATAATACAAATTTTAGATAAGCTTCAAAAGCTCGAGAGATCAAAATTTTAGAGTTTAAAACAAACTGCTTAATTTTACAAAAGAATATTAATAATATTTTATGAGAAATATATTTCATTTCTACAATAAAATTCGAAACGCAAATGACTATTTTTTTGGTGTTTGTGACTTCATCCGATTACATATATACGACTGTCGCATTCTTAAGTTACATTTTGACTGTCTAACTTTTAGCAGTTATTCTGTATGCATTAAATATAGACTATGTCCTATGTTGTTATTATAAATAGCTGAATAACGCTAGACACAAATTATTTCATGTCTGTTTTTTCAGAATATACATTATGAACTTACCTTATTATTCTGTTTCTACCATTTATTTAAGCTTTGCTTTTTACTTTTCTTGCCTTTATCCTTCTGTAAAGTTTTGCTTAGTTATCAAACACAAAAAGCTTGTTCCTGCTATGATATACAAGGTTTTAATGTTTAAATAACCATTTCCTTTTGCTGTTGTTGTAGAACTTTCTAACATCATAAGGAGAGCCCGTTTAAGCCAATGTAGGGTCATAGGCTCAGTGTTGACAAAGGTATCCCGATGTTTACTTCCCTTGTATTTAGGAGGAAACATTAAAATTATCAAAACCTACAGAATAGATTTTAGGAAACTTGAAATTGGGCCCTCTAAATGGTATACAGGCCTTGTTATATTAAAGAATATCTCAGTACCTAGAAATGCGGATTTTTATAACTATATTCATGGGACCTTTCCAGAACTATCCATGGTATTTGCTTGATTTTAGCACAAAATAAAATTGTTAATTTTTCTACTACTGGAGACAAAAATTAATTTGTTAATTGTAACGTTACCGCTAAAACTAGAAAGTCGTTAATGTGAACATTATCTATCTAATCTGAAGATTAACTGATCTGATCCGTTAAAGTGCGGAATTAAAAGATTTCTGCATTTTACCTAGGTAATGTGCACATTAACCACTTACATATCGTTAAAGTTCAAAAGTTTGCTTCTCTCATTTCCTTTCCCCACTCCTGATTGTTTCTTTGATTGTATTAATTGATTCTTTAGCTAGCGAAAAATAAATGAATAGCATTATTTTAATTCCCTCAATAGTAATATTATTTTAAACCATTTTATTTTTCTATTACAGTTTTTTAACCCTCTGAGCGGCGCAGGATTTTAGATCCGTTATGAAGACCGGTATTTAAACAGCATTTATTATTTGTGTTTTTATAATTACTTAATTTAGTCCGTATTTTCATAAAATTATATTCATTAAGAAAATATTTACGTTATTAAAGAAAGTAAGAAAGCAAAATAACTTGAATTATAACCTAATATATGCCAAGGTAGCAAAACTTCTGATGACCGGATAAAGCCGAGAGGGTTCGATTAAAGATTGATTCTATCAACTAACTTGTTGATTGTTTGATTGTATTAACTTGATATTTTAAACATCGAAAAAGAAATAAATAACATTATGTTTATTTAAGCGTACAGAAACGTTGTTGTTGTTCAAGCAAAGATCTTATTTTCACTTTAACAAGTGCTTAGTAGAGGTTACCGCCGACTACATCGCGGACGAAAACGTCGCGGAGAAAACAACGCAATGCGAAAACTTCGTGGTACAAAACATCGTGGGAGAAAATAAAGCAAAGAGAAAACATCGAAGTTCTAAAACATCGTGGTACAAAATACCGTCGTCGAAAATAAAGCGGTTCAAAAACTTCGCAGTTAAAAAACATTGTCGTCGAAAATATCGTAGTAAAAAATAAAGTTCCCGCAAATCATCGCATGACGATAACATCGCAGACATGCGTTTTTCAGGCTTTAATACTTGTTAATGGATATTCGCATAATGATTTATGAGAGCAAGGTGGAAAGAAGGATAATTTTTACTTTAATATTTTTTATTAACTAATAAAATTTTTGAAAAACAAGAAATTTAAACAAAAGAACAAATGTTTTTCATTTTAAGAGTATCAGATTAACAAAAGTGAAGAAAATAATATCATAATTAACTTAGCAATTTTTTTATAGATATTTTTTAAATTTTATAAAAAATTAATTTATTAATAACCGTTGTTAGTTATCTATGCCAGTTTAAAATTAAGTGCTATAAGTTGTATTAATTTTCTATACTTAAGTTTCCATTTTACATTTTCAGCAAATATTTATTAGTTAATAAGGAAAATGAAAGTGAAAATTATCTTTCCTTCCATCTTGCGCTTACAAATCATTATGCGAGTTTTTACAATTATTAATCAATCATTAAATTTCACAATCATTAAAGCCTGAAAAACGCATGTTTGTGATGTTATCGTCATACGATAATTTGTAGGTACTTTAATTTTTACCACAATATTTTCGATGCAGATGTTTTTAAACTGCGAAGTTTTTGAACCGCTTTATTTTCGACGACGATATTTTGCACCACGATATTTTAGAACTGCGATGTTTTCTGTTTACTTGATTTTCTCCCACGATGTTTTGTGCGACGACGTTTTCTCCTTGCGTTGTTTTCTCCGCGACGTTTTCGTCCGCGATGTTTTTGCCGCGATATTATCGGCGGACATCCTTAGTAGGTAATGTGCAGATTACCTAGGTAATATGAAAAATTGAAACAATTTTCCGCACTTTAATGGATAGGCCCTTTACCCTAACAGTAATACGAAAATTTCGCGAGCATTCAACTAAAATTTATACACTTCCTTTAACTTAAATATGAAGGTTTTAAAATTTGAACTACTACCTGCTTTCGAAATTGTAAATATCATTCTAATTCTGGTATTTTGAGCAGGAGATTACTGTTGAAATTTAACGCTGCTTCTGACTATGAGATAAGGATTTAATATTAAATAAATACTTTTTATTTATAGCATTATTCTCTATATTATAATTTAAATCTGTAGCCTGGGCGACCAACTGCCACTGGTAACAAAGACCATTCAGATAAGGGGCAGAGCTGTAAATGGCTATACTGGAGTACCATCAAGTTTCTAACAGATCGATGTACTATCTAATTCCTAAACGGATACTGACTGCTCCAAGATGTTAGACATTTTGTAAAATTACGTTCTAAATTCTATTCCAGAATAATAATTTCAAAACACGTTTGTGAAAAAGAAATTGAATTAAGGAAATATCTTACACTGAGTATTTGTTATAATTAAATAAAGCGAGTTAAATTACTTGCAGGTCACAATGTTTGCAATACTACATCTTATCTTCTACGATTTAGTTTCATCATTCTTCAACAAATTTCTTTACCTGTTGTAATACTCGATCTGCCTGAAATATTTCATTTAAAATGAATCGCTGAGATTATTAAAAATGAATGTTTATTAAAGTAAAATAAAATATGCATTCGTATAACTTACGAAATATTCATATAGAAGGGAATGATAACTTAAAAAAATATGCTGCTTTAAAAAAGATGACTTTGTCATTCTTGTCAGTGATTTAGATTTTATCGCTAGGGTAAAAGGAAAGTGTCATAATGAAAAATAAATCTAATTCAAAATGTCTTAGATTCCTTGGGTTAAATTTAACGAGAAAAGGCTTTTAATCAAGCATTTCGGATTTAAAGCGGAGACAAATTTCCATTTTACATTGCTTTTAAAAAGAACACATCTTCTAAATTGATGACAGTTACTTTCTATTCTTTTCTTAAAAATCCTCTTTGTGCAAAGATATTTAATCGCTGACAAGAAAATGGTGTTTGGCACTTCTAACGTTAAATTGTTATTTAATGACTTTATTTTTAAAAGAAATTGTACATTGATTTCGAATGAAAGTATTTCAAAAGTTCAAAAAGCATTTTAATATGAGATTTCTATTAATTATATGAAATACTGCATCTTAAAAATTCCGATATCCTTCGGTATTATTTACTAATGTTCTGAGTCCATGTAAATGCCTGCCATTGTTTCTTATCATTGTAATCAGAGAAGATCTCGGTCACATCCATGAATTTATCATGACCGAAAGTTGTTGGCCAGCTATAAGTCGAATAGCAATAGATTCAGAAACTTATAGGCATTAATTCGACTTTTACGTGGTTCCGTTCCAGTTTTAATGCAGAACATTCCAAACCAGACGGATCCATGGATTTTCTACCTACTGTGCCTATATCTTCTCAAAAGGACTTTCAACCGGACAGTATTTTAAGTGTGCCCCTGCCGTAACGACACCATGCATTACAAACAACCGTAACATTTTGAACACGGTGCCAACGCAATGTCAGGCAGCATTACTTTCCTCCATGCCGATCAGCGCGGGTTGCAAAAAGGATCATACTGTTATAAATGATTATAGTAAACAATAAAAACAAGAAAGAAAAAAATCTGAAAGGTTTCAGATTTTAATTTACGTCTAAAGGGGCGTTTTTTTAATATTTTGTGTGATACCTTTATTTATTAAATATCATGTTCTTCATACTTAAACCGTAAAATTCAGTTCAAAAGCAGTATCGCAAAATAATTTTAAAATCAGCATAGCTTTAGAATTTGCGATACACAGTCTCAAGCGCTGGAGATAAAAATGTTTTTTTCTGTACAACGTTGCCATTGCTAGCTTTGAAATCCTTGAGATTGTTAATCAAAAATTCGTTTAAGTTTTACAAAATATGAAATCGATAATAAAACAAAGTCCAAATTTCGGCTTCCAGATGGCCATATTCAAAATTTGATAGCTCTAGGTAACCGTTGTTTTATCACAGTGCGAAAAACATACATACATTTATGCAGATTCTTCAATATTTAATGTCTTTAAATATAATACAGGGCGATAGTATTTGGTGGGAACAATTTGAAAAGTGAAACAACGCTTTTGATGAATCAACGCAAAATGCCAAAACGAAATTAATTATCCTTCTGAGCAAATTGCCTTTTTAAACTAATAAAAATTTTAAAAGTTAAATAATTGACCCATATTTACTTGTGATGCATCATATTAATAACTGATTGTCCAATTTTCTTATTAGACAATATGGGGTTATCCCATAAAGCGATGAGCGACATTGTATGAAACATTTTGAGGGAAGGGTTTTAGTTCTATTTTACGCGTGTGGTTTCTCTAGAGGAAACAGTTGCGTTTGACGATGGGTTGAGGGTGTGTACACAGAATATTTTATGAAGGAAAAGGTTTTACCGGTAGCTATATCCCGCATAGATCTTTGCCAAAGAATTGCTCTTCGTGTAAGTCTATCAAACAGATATAATACAAACATAGATTCCCGCAAAAAATTTCTTTTCTTGAGCAAGTAAAGTAGCTAGCGGGTCTGATACTTTCGCAGACGACATATGTGAGATCTTTTTGTCACGTGACACACATCCAGCCTAGTAGACTATATCAATACACACCCAGCCGCCCATCAGTACAGTGGTTAGCGTCGCTGACTGCCGTGCCGAAGGGCTCGGGTTCGAATCCCGGAGAAGGCATGGGTATTTTGTAAATGTATAGTGTCGGTGCATTCTAAATATGCGGCGAGCCGAAAGTCCTCTGATGTGGTTTGGTGGAAGGGGAGAGGGGTGGGAGACCCTCGGACCCGTTCCCCCGGGATGCTCTCCATTAAACTTGGGGGGGAGGAGGGTAGAATTGAGCCAAATCGTACTGTCACCTGTTAGGTGCTCAAGGCTGTGGCCAACAACAGGCGTAATCTAGCGCTCCTTGACACGAGATTTCTCGTGGGCTTGGGCTGACTCTGTCAGACAAGTGAGCATGAGCAACAACAACAACAATACACACCCTTTAAAGCATATACGATGTGGCAGACACAGTGCCATGCAAAAGGTAATTTTCGAGCTCGTGAAAACGGGGTGGCAATAGCAGGACTGAAACAATATGTTTAGCATATCCTGACAATGACAAAAAATAGTCCCGAAAATATAAAGGCCAGGTGATAAAGGCACTGCAGTTTGCTCCTTTGAGCTGCGCTAGGTATGTGCCATGTGACAAAATGATCTGGCATACAATATCTTTAATGTACGACACAAATTTGATTTATCACAGGAAAATATATAACCGAATGAATTTTTATAAGAAACATTCATAACAAAATAATTTTTTGGAAGTATTGCTTGCATATCCCTATAAAAACAAGCAACAGAAAATTAGATAGAATATAACTTTTAACCAAAGCTCTTTCAAAGAGTTGAAAAGTAAATAATAGGGAGATAACGAATCTGTTAAAAGGTGCTGCGATAATGTTAAAAATTATTGTTCAAAAATATTATAAATTAGCGTAAAAATAATATAGATCTAAATATATAAGACTATAGTTCATGGTGGAAACGAAATTTTGCTTTATATGTGTAGAACACAGTGATGTAAAAAATTCAAAATATAATTGTGTCAGGTACTTTTCAAACTTAAGACTTCTGAAGTACAAGCGCTATATAAAAGATAGGGTTCGAGAGCGGACTTTGTAGAGAAAGTCATTGAAATAGTAGGACTTGTGATAACGCAAGACAACATAGGTTTGTCGATTGTGATTGACAGAATGAAAGTGGATTCCGTTAAGGGAACTGTGCACATAGGAGTTGAGAAAGATAGAATTCGCTTTAAAACAAGGTAGAAAATGCACATCAAAATAAGATTAAATATTGTATTCAGTAACGCATGCAATCAACAATAAACCAGTATTTTTTACTTTAATTTTCAGTTGTTTAGGCTTTAATTATTTTTAAGAGTCTATTCAATTTTAATTATTCTAAAAGCCCTTTCATTTAAATTTTTAATTCTTCATTAGTGTATCTTATTATTAATGTTCCAAAGCCTTAGTGAGTCTGGGGACTATTACTATCGAATTTAAATCAATTTAGTATTTTCTTAAAACCATCAAAATGCTAAGAACTTTCCAGTTGTATGAATTGGAATTAGTAGAAAAATTTGTTTTGCGACTGAGTATAATATGCAAAAAAATCGTGTTAGCTAAAACATTCATCTGCTCTTTCTAGTATTACCAGGCCCAATATATATATTTATGTGCATAATATAAATATAGTAAAATTATAATAATTAAGTTGAAATAGGAGTTTAATAATCTAACAGGAAGTACATACATGGAAACTGAAACAAAACTAAAGCAACTTAATATAACAAGATAATAAAAATAATATAACAAATTGCTGATAATTCTTTGATCTTTTTCAAAAAGCAGCCGAAGAAATTTCAACCTAGCCACGTTTCTGAATTATATCTTAATGATTATAGATTCATGAAATAACTCAAAAGGAAGTGTCAGATAAAAAATAAATAAATTAGATTAATTAAAAATAATAATTTTAAAACCATTAGGATTTTACTGATGAAGAATACAATAAAATAAAGTAGAAAATAAAAATTTTAAAACTTTAATTAATCATTAAGATATAATCTGTCCCGACATGACCCTGAACAAATAATACTGTAAAAATAAACAGTATAAGATAACAATTGTTAAAATTAGGGAAAAAAATTTATAAGTTAAAAGCAATAGACTATATTGATATATACATTTACTTATAATTATATATATATATGATTAGACACCGTCTTTAACCAGAAAATAACACAGTAGAAGCAAATCATCCAGTTTATGGTATCAATATACTGTTTCAAAGGGAATACATTAAACATCACTTACTATATAAGATCATCTGATGCATATGTGAACAAAGGATCAAAATGTAAATTTCTGAGCAATTTACTGGAAGCTGCCTTAAAACTTCAAATTCTAAGTGAAGAAACCTTTAATTTCCTATTTCAGCGAGTGTGCAAACAGGAGTTTAAATTATGCTTTTTTTAGCATGCCATTGAATTCGTTTAAAGAGCATTGCATAAAGATCATGCTGGTTTTTGAAAACACTGCCTGCAACAGCAGCAGGCGAACCTATTTTGAAAGAAAGAGAATTCTAAACTCCTTTGGTGGGAAACGTAAAAGGGAAATTTAATCGTATTTTTATGGTAAACATAGCGATAAAAAGATTCCTTCCATCGAATCCTTACTGTTATCAAATTGAAATGTCTTTCCGAGGCATCTGTTTAAAGGCTATTAACAAAATGGGTATGCAATTTTGCTTCAAGAACCTTGCAAGTAATAGGACATTAGATAGGAGCTGCGTTTGGTACTGAAATAGCTACAGAATGAACAGTTCAGCAAATGGTATGGCTCTCCCAGATTTTATTTGAATTTATTCTAGCATAGAGCTAGTTTACTGATTTGCATTTATTATACAATATCTTGGTGTTAAGCATCACAAAAGAAATTCCACATTCGTGATAATATAATATTTATTTCTTATATAGTTCTTTCTCTATTTAATTTCATATTTAGAGTTAAACAACTTCTTTTAAGACTAGCAACTTAAAGCAAAAAAGAGTAAAAGTCAAACTTCTTGTGAATTTTCTGATGTTGTTACTTATACTGAGCATCCTTCAAATTTCTCTTTATAAATCATGGAGGTGTAATTCAAACAGCACAGTTTACTGAAAAAGGAATCCGAAAGAAAAAAAAACAGCTTAAAAACGTCTTACTGCATCATTAATTAGCTCTTTCTTTTATTACAGTTAGTAAATTCAAATTATCATAGCCCATTTTTTTTAGTTTTAAACAAGCTATTGGGGAAAATGGGCCATATAAATTGAACACGAGTTGCCTGGAAATTGCATCTTTTATTTTTAGAAAACATGAATTTTCCATTAAGAGTGAGTGCAATAGAGTTTTATTTACTTAATCATTAATAGTGCTATAGTTATTGAATGGGCATTAAAATATGTTTTGTCTATATCAATTGTTTGATTTTTCCATGAACAACCTAACAACGCTTTAATTATTTAACACTTTTAAGACACAGACATAGGCTTGCAAGTATATTATGCTTGTGACAGTAAAGTTCCATCTCAAGTTTATTAATAAAGGATAAAAATTCATTCTTTATGAGTATTGTTTTTAAGAATCAGGTTCTTTTAATGTTCGTAAACTACTGTAGATTTGAAGTTAAATATTTGAAGCACAAACGAAGCTAATCCTTTAAATTTAGGACTTGAACCATGTTTTACGTTCAGAAACTCGACATATTGTTGCGATTATGATGCTTATATACACATATGCACGACATTTCTAAAAAAATGACGATAAAAGAAATGATTGTATTCCCCGTGTGCGCTGTCGTGGTGTAATTGGCAGCACTACCGACTAGCATTTGGAATCTTGGCTACAGCGTAGTTGATTTTTTACGATTACTATTCTGAAAAACTTAATACACACTATACGTGGCACGCGTACTAAAATTTGATGGAAAATAATTAGCTACCATCTGGTCTCATCCCTTTCTAGTCGCTATATATATGTGAAAGAGACTCCGCGATCTTAGTTGTAGCACGTCCAGTTAGCATTTCATATTTCCATTTGCATAAATGCTAAATGTCTCTACAGTCATTATTGTGAACTTAAAATTTAATGCTAGGAATATTAGCTGTTACAATAAATACTAAAAGGGTCCCATCTAAAGCCTAAATAGTTCAGTAATATCCAAAACTTTTCGTGTTTTATTTTATCATTTTTCAATTTCTCTCCTGTGTACTTGAGCAGCAGGTAAGGTTTTAAGGTTTTTCTCTCACCATACCTCGTGCCTTCGCGATTAATTGGAAAGCTCGCTCGGACGGTTATCGGAAGTTCCGAAGTTCGAGTCCCGACTAGGGCATGGCATAATTTTCAAGACTCCTGTTCTCAAATAAAATGTTTGAAGTTTCTTCGAGTAATCATTAACCAAAATAGAAATTTCAAAGCGCTAATAACGATACTGGTAATCAAAGAAAAACAACAATTATAATTAAAATGACTGACAATATTTAACTTTGATTCAGAATGTAGTAAAAGTTATAAGGTATTTCTCCCACCTTCGGGGTGTAGCGGTAGGTACACTCGACTCGTATTCGAGAGGTCCGTGGTTCGAGTCCCGGCGACAGCATTGATCATTTTTCATCTCTACAGCTTTAAAAAATATACTTAATGCTTCTACAGTGGAGTCCGATGTAAAAAAGGTCGATAATGATTCTCCGCCACCAAGATTTGGCGACCTCAGACGCCCTTTAAAAGAGGGAGTATATAAGATATTTCTCCTGCCTTCTTGGCATGCGTTCGCGGTGTAGCGGTTAGCACTTTCAGCGCGTATTCAAAGGTTCATGGTTCGAGTCCCGGAGAGGGCATTGACCGTTTTTAATCTCTTCTGCTTTCAAAAAATGCCTAATGTCTCTACAATGTGTGGATGAAATATCCCAGCGCCTAAGTTGATATGCTTGCTCTAATCTAGTTTCGCAATGCTAGGAAGCTTTTATCATAACCTAGCTAAACAGAACCATTTCAAAGTTACTCGTGTTATACTGAAGATCTTTTATTTTTCCTTCTCTCTCTCTTTATATGGAAAATAGGAGCTACGAATATTGAATGCAACAGAAAGATTCTTTACAACTGTTACTTGCAGTAAAGTATTACGTAGACATTGGAAAATGCAATTCCTTATTTCAGCTATCTAGGACTGGAATAAACGCAAATCATTCTATGACTTTCTGCCTGAGGAAAGGCACATCTTGTTTTATGGAAAATGGCTTGTGTTCGCATTGTCTTATGATAAATATCGCGGAAAATCCCATGCTAAATGTCTCTAAAAAAATTTTCTCCCACACAGCTCATTCACCATGACTTGAACCAATATCGAATTACCAGCATTCAGTGAACTTACTGGTCACTGATCAGCCTCGAATATTTTGTGAGAGATCGAACTCCGCCGCAGGCAAGTTGTATTGAAATGTGATAAAATGAAGCTGAAGCATTTATGGCTTAGCACCTTACCATATGAATCATTTCGATATGCTGCACGACTTAATTTAATATGAGTTACTCGAGAGCTTAATTCGATTACAAATTAATAACCATAGAGAGTTAAAATAACTTTTTATTCCTTATATTCTTCTTCGATGACATTTTACAAGAAGGTTGCAATGATTAACTATGATAAATTAATCGCATTAAAACAGAAAAAATTTCTACTGCTTAAAATTCCTCATAAAAACACAATTATACTATTAAAACTTCGTTTATGTGTTGAAACGATGGATGATTCTTATTTAAAAAAAGAAGTAAAACCTGAAAAACAAGATTATCAATAACATATAAAAAAGTATCTCAAAAGAAACTGCTTTTTTTTTTTTGCTGGCGTGATACTATAGCCTTTTCGTACTCCTCTTGTAGAAAAGAGAAGCAATCATCAAGTGAAACACGACACAAAATTTAATTTTACATGCTTAGTTCTTTCCTCGTGTTGGAAAGAAAATAAAAGGTGGTTCACAGCGTTTACTGAAGCAGATTGGTAGGCGGAGAAGGAGCAGGAGGGCGATCCTCCAGAGAGTGTGAGCACAATCATCCGAGAAAAAAGTTTAAAAACACATAAGAGAGTTGGTGGGACGTAATCCATCTGATGAGAAATAAGACCTCGTGACGCACTGGATAAAGGGGATCAGACTTGATTGAAAAGTGTCCTGGTGCGAAGTTTCCGGTTACGGTTAGGGATAATTTTGGCTTTCAGAGCTCCTAGCTGGCGAAGGAAAATTCCATTGCTTCCATACTCATTAATTCAGGAATACGTAAAAGTTATGCAAATTATTTGAGATAATTTAGAAGATACATTTTCCATTCTCAGTCAGGACCGTTCCTTAGTTTCAGTGAGCGAAGAAAATGGCTCCAGCTATTAATCAGAATACAATTTACTTGCGTCATAAATTGAACTTAAATTTACTTATTTCTTTAAAATAGTATCGCAATATTTCAAGCGTTTCTCACAATGTTTTTAATAATGAAATTATCCAAGTCAAATTTAAGATTAAATTTACGATTTTAATCGCCGTTTTATTTTCAACGAAACATTAAAAACATATGTTTAGTTTACGGCACTACATCTACCTTATAAGTATTAAATAATACCATGATTTAAGATACAAATGATTCATGTAAAGGTAATGAGTTTTCTCGAATATTAAAACTTCTTTTCGGCCATCTTAATTACTGAGTTTGTAGAATTCAAATTATGTAACTCTTACTGACTAAATTCAAATTGCACGAAAAGTAAGGACCTAAGGTTGTAAAATAAAAATTGAAAAGGACCAAAAATAAAGAATTTTCCTTACATTTGGCTAAAGTAAGTTTATAAAATTTAGTAATTTTCTTTGGTATTAGAAATTGTAATCAAATTTTAGAGAGGGTGGAAGCGAATTATCCCTAAGTCTAAAGTAGCAACTGAAACTTGAGGAGGGCGTAAAAGATCCTTTAAAACTAAATAAATAAAAATAATCAATAAGAACAGAAGGCACGTTTGATGCGTATAACTCTGCCAAACACTTAAAATAACACTAAGTCAAATATTAATTTTAGTTTAAATAGGCTTGTAAGTGATAATTGAAAGCATGTCCGGATACCGGGGCGGCTTATTAACTATTCGGGTATTGTCTGGAGCCACAGCTGTCTAGCACAAGCAACTCCTGATGCTTCATGAGCGCCGCATCTGGAGTTCATTTAGAGATGTTCAAAAGTACATAATGCCAAACAAGGGCTAGATACCAAGAAATACAAAGGAATGGCATTTACAGATTATATACAGATGGTAACTAAGCATGACACATTTGAGGCATGGATATTGCAGGATGAACAGATAATATAGATAATTAATACTAACAGGTGGTACGTCATCAAGCGTCAAATAAAACAACTCTAGAGATAAATACTAAAAGCTAAACTACTAATACAAAAAAAACACTGTTACGAGTCGGACAAGCACTAATTATACACATACTATGTGTACTATGTGACATAATACTATGTGTAATATGTTGGGTCCATAGCAAATACTGAAGATGCATGTTACAATAAAGGTACGGATTCCAAAGACATTAAGTACATTACATACTGTTGCGCAGAAGGCGTATTTTATACGTGCGTACATGACATTGGCTCACTCTGTTATTCTAATATGTCAACTAAAAGAATAATATTTCCGGATTGTAGACAAAAGACCTATGCATAAGGCATTTCAGAAAAACGTACCGTGAGGTGAGCGTATAGGACAACACTAAAGGTAATATAAAAAACGTCGCTAAAACATCTAAACAGACACATATGCGTAACACTATTGTAAGCACTGAGATGTACAGACAACACGCAAAAGTCATTTCAGGCATTAGTATCATGTGGTGAGCATATGCAACAACAGTAATGCTAATATCCAATAGAAAACTAAAACATCTAAACATACACAAATGAATAACGCCGTTCTAGGCACACTAAGACATACAAGCTCCACTCATAAAGCACTTCAGATGCATGTACTGTGATATGAACATTCACTACAGCACTAATGCTAGCAAATAATATAGCAGTAATGCATCTAATATATACAAATACGAATCAATGTTATGCATACTGAAACATACAAATTCTAATACAATGCTAGATGAAATTAGGGATGCGTGTTAGATTACAGATCCAAATACACTCACTTCCAAAGGTTAAGCACGAAGATGTAAAACGCAAAAAAATCCACAAATAATGCCTTGATTGACACTACATTCGGCAGGAAAGTAGCATATATATTTATGCATAAAACAAAATCAATAATTATATACAGAAATGAAAACAATATTAAATTTTTGTAAGTCATCAGATAATGACATACTGGAGACTTAAACAGAATTATAAACAAAGTGAAAATAAACAGCATAAAATGAAAAAAGGACATTAATAGAGTATGTGATCCCCCCTTATCTGTATACAAAGTTTACACCTTCTGACCATATTTTCAATAGGTGGTCAACCACCACAGAATTATGCAATCGCCATTCTTCTTGTAGAGCAGTTTCCAGCTCAATAAGAGTGCTGGAGGTGAGAAACATGAAGATATAGCATGGCCGAGAGCATCTGAAAGATTTTCAATGGGATTAAGGTCGGGCGAATATGCTGGCCACGCCATACGCGCAATCCCTTCACTATCCACGTAGTCATCGACGATGTCAGCTCTATGGGGACGTGCGTTATCGTCTATTAAAACAAAAGTAGGGCCAATTGCTGTAGCTTACAACTCACAATAGGTTCTAGGACTTCATCTCGATACCGAACAGCCGTCAAAGAACCGCAGTCCACTCATATGTAATCTTCGGCGTACAGTAGCTGCAGATATAGCCTTAAAAATGGACGCTGTAACCATAGATGTCACACGTGTGAAGGCCGCTCTGCGATTCCGCTTGGCTACAATACCAATATATCGATCTTCCGCGGGGTTTGTAACCCTTGAGCGACCGACTACGGGCCTTCGGAAACTGTCTATGTGGTTTGGATTGTTTCCATAAACGTGAAATTGCAGAATGATGAACGCCGAAGAAAAGAGCAACGTCTGTGATCGACTGTCCTGCTTCAATGCGCCCCACAACACACCAGCGCTCAGAATCTTCCATTCGTTTTCTGGAAGTCACAGAAACACGTATGTCTTGAAAACAAATTGTACGAAATTTTTAAACACCTTCTATCAGCACTTACAATCAACTTCTGTAATCCTTCATAAAGCTGGCTTGTTATAAGACTGCCTTTTTTGCATATTTCTTGACATAAAAGCGCGATTGGCTGTTATCTAACATATTTGCATACTTCCATCTACCTCTGCGGCGAATTGCATCCTCTGTAATTCAGATTGGCTTCCGGAAATTAGCAGTTTCCTCTCAGTGCTTAACTTTTGGAAGTGAGTGTACTTTCATCAATAGGTATGATACATGCGATTAAGCTAGAGATATTTTATTTAAGTAAGTTGCAGACGTTGATTCACTGAATAATTCTAATTCGTTCCAGAGGAGACGCGTTGATGCTCTCAGGTAAATTGAAATACACTTGCATATGCAAGTAAAACATCATATACACACGGCTGTTGGAGTCCCTTTGTAATTTCATTACTCATACTGCTACGCTAAAATACATTCTCATTTGCATACATAGGCTGAGTTAGAAGAACAAATTTCGTACATATAATTAAGACGTTCATATATTTATGCGCTGTCCTGAGCACATTAATAGTAAGGTTAGTAGTAAATAAAGTAATAATCTAGTAGGCAAAGACTACACAGATCAATTAACGCGAAGTTGGCTCAAAAATGAACCGGTTTGGCTATTTAATTTTCGACAATTATAATGAAAGGCCCAAGACTGCAAATCTTACCTGATCTAGCAACATAGTAACGTAGCCTCGAGAGGTAGGATAAGCTCTAACTTGCAATCTAAAACATTCACCTTAAATATATGCGAACTAATTTGCATTCTGGGGGAAAAACGGAAGGGAGAAGTGACAGTAAAAATCTAAAACGTAATTAATATACAGGAGTCATACTATACGGCGAAACAATCTAACTCTACATGCCTCAGCAGTTTTGCTGGAACTTTCGTAAAGAACTTTTAGAAAGAAACTCCGTCGTATTTATATTACATGCAGAGAAAATGACAAAATCTCACAAAAAGAGCCTGCTTCGCCTCTAGAAACTGCGCATGGGGTGAACTTCTAATGTTTAGTAATATTGTATCTCCTTAATTGCGCTTGTGATATGAATTTAGCTAAAGAATTTTAAGCTTTTGACTAATGAGACTATGCATAGGCTGTGATGTCTTCTAGTTTTAAAAATTATCTGGTTACTTAGTGTGACATCATTCATAAACTAGTTATAAGTTAAGCTAATGATAAGTTTAGTTATAATCTAAACTGTGATGCCATTTAGTTATGTAACTCATCAAGGTATATGATTCGCAAGTGATCATGTTCCAGGAAACTACAGTTACTAAAATAAAGGTTCGTTTCTTAAAGATTTGCATTTGCTAAACTGAAGTTGTGCTTAAAATAACGATAATTACATAACGGATGTATAAAATTAAAATGTTGCATGCATAAAAAAATTGTAGCTAATTTTAGGCTCCCGTTGTGAGAGGCTCCCTTACATATTTTTATATAGCTCTATTAGAATATTTATTACACTACTTATATAACAGAAGCATTCTAAAGAAGTTTTGTGCAGGACATTCTAAAGAGACAAAACTATACTTAAAACTACGAGTATTTTAATTATACATGCAGCAATTCATGTTACCCCATACAACTAGGCTTTAATTGTCCTCAATCTCGTGGCGCACTATAAGCTTTCATTGGTGGATCACCAGAATTTAAATATTGCTGAAATTAAGAAAAATGTAGAACATGAAATTTGGAACTACAAATTAAATTTACAATTTTTAACTTTTTTACTCAACTGTCTAATATTTCAGATAAGTATAAATGATTAATGATTTGATAACTGTGATACCCAAACAATATATATTTTAGTTCTATTTGAGGAAACTATGATGTGTTTCTTAGATGAAAAACATGAAAAATCAGCGAAACCCTCCCCTGGATTAAAATTATAGATATTCGAATTCCCATTTTGGTAAAGCATTTTTGAAAGCATCATTTTTGCATAATTATATTTTATCGTAATGTTTCAAATATTCCTGAACATCTTATGCATATAATAGATGTTGCAAAATAAAATTTTTGTCCTTTTCTGTAATTTATTAAAGGCACATTACTCTAATCTATGTGGAATATTACAGAGATGAAATTACGTGCATTATATATGAAATATATTCGAATTAATGAAAACTAAACTAAATATTAGTTTAATATCTTTTATAACTGAACTGGCAGGTTACTTTATTCAAATTAGTGCTCTGCTCGTAGAAACACACTTTTCTTCAATTTGCATAACTCTTGTTTTACTCTCTTTCATAAAAATCTCAATATATATATAGTTATAAGCAGCAGCATATTCAGTTTTCTGGTTATATTTTTAATGCTGTTTTATTAAGACATGCTTAATTTAGAAACTACTTTTATATATTTATTTTACAAATTAAAGCAACGGAGTGTCACACTAATCTTCTATTCATTTTTTTTACTTACCTTTTGTAATTATTCTTGCTTTTGAATTTCAAGTTTCTTTTAATTATCGGGATAATTAAGTGATTTCTTTTCATTTAAAATAGTTAAATAAAATCTCCGTTGTAGGAAAGCAGAACGAGTTATTTCTCTATTTCATGCAACGACATTTAGCAATGATGAGTGTTCATTAAAAGGTAGCTTTAAAAAGGATATTAAGCTATTTTCGGAGATAAATATTAAAGGTAAAGTCAAATTATGATTAAGTCCATAAAGTAGAATACGTATAAAAATGTTTCCAAATAAAACTTTTTTTTAATTAAAAATTTGTATATTTAATTCAGATCAATATCAAATTTAGCAACGTACAGGATTAAGTATTACGAAAGAAAAGGGGAATAATATATTACTTTTAACAGCACTATGAGATTTAATAGTTTGCAGAAGTTACTTTTAGTCTACAATATGAAATTACGTTTTTTGCTTGTGGCCATCAATAGAATTTTCCGTCCACCACCGTAATTACAAGAGTCATGTTTTGTCATTAAACGAGTCTTCAATCTGAAGTCATTACATAATTTTCCTCACTGCGGGAAAAAAATACGGAAAAATGTTGCCTTATTTTTATTAGCTTATCTTATTTAGCTGAAAAAATTCAGAACTCAAATTAATATTTGCGTTAAACCAAATTCAGAATTAATTCGAATATCAGCTTAATTATTAGTGGTAGATTAGGAAATCTGTAGTTGAATAATATTTGTTTTGACGCATATTTGAATAAAATATTTATTCAATGATATATAAACCATCTTAACCATAGAAAGGGATTAATGCTTAAAGCAAAAATTTTCCTTTATCTTATAATTCTACATTCGTAGAAATTTTTCTATACCTAGAGCAGTGCCAGAATAATGTAATATGAAATAATTAATATAATAACAGAAGTATCAAATAATTAATATAATAACAGTAGTATTTAATAATTAATATAATAACAGTAATAAAAATACTTAATATGAAATAATTAATATAATAATAGTAATATGAAATATTTTACTATTTATTTAAGAAATGTGAAAATGTTTCTAATGCTTTTAAAATAAATAACGAACAGAAAAAAGAAATAATCTACAATGAAATTTCTGTACAAATTATATCATAAATTTAAAATAATTAATTATTATTTAATAGCTACCCAGATGTAAGTAAACACACATTTCTTTACATAAGCAAAGAAAACTTAACTGATATGTTAATAAACATTTCCAAACGTAATTAAACATTTAAGCATTTTATTAAAAGCTTAAAACATTGACGATACAATTAAGATGAAAAATGCGAAGAAAAGACTTTTTTTAAGAAACGAGGTACAATATCTTGTAGGGATTATTTTAATTTCTTAACAGTTGTACCTAATTTTGGAACCCTTGCCTTTATTCTCTTGTTTCCCACCTATAACTCTCTACCAGAACGAGTTTTCAGTATCGCGTTTTATGTAAATGAGGTAGAACTAGGAAGGTATTTTTAAGAAGACTCGGTCACTTTCGTCGAAGAGCTCAGAAGTTCTCCGTAGAGCTAGTTCTACTTTCTGGCCACGTCGTTGCTTTACGCCAATCTTACTACGTTCGTCCGTATTTTTACACGTTTGTTATTATTCGCCGGTAAGATTTAAATAAGAGCAATTCGATTAGTTATTTCTGTACAGCTTCGACTAAGTTTAGTTAGAATTAATTTAGTTTCTTACTTTCTATCTTAAGTTCAAGCCCAAATGGAGGCTTCCGAGAGGTCGAGAGGTGCCAACTGTGAATATTTCTTGAGTTAAAACAAAAGGATTTTTTAACCCTTCCTTGGACATATATTCTTTAATTCAATTTTAAAAGATTATGTTTCACAAAAATGCAAGTTACTAGTTACAAAAATAAAAAATTCCGCATTTTGCGGTGTACAGTTTCTCAAGATAGCAGAAATCCCTATTTACGTCTGTTTTAAAACTGTATAAAGGATTATCTCAATAAATGCTTCAACACTTCAGCTCAACGGAAGAACGCATTAACTTAGAATAAAATATTTTATGATATTTAATAAATAATTTACATTTAATACACTTTTTTTTACATTAGGCGAATACTCTTATTTGTCTTATAAGGTATTTTCTTCCTCCTTTCCACATGTCTTCGTGGTATAATTGGAAGCACACTCAACACGTATTTGAGAGCTCTAGGTTTCGAGCCCCAGTGAGAGCATTGCACATTTATCACGTCTCCTTCTTCAAAAAGAAAATCCTAATGACTCTACAGTATCAACGATTGAAATAAATTCAATAAACACAAATGCTTAACAATAACCAATTATGAACTAAAATGTGCCAATACCTCTATTTTATACAATTAATGCTTCGAATAGCGTTACGCACATTTTCCATATACGATTTCCTTACCTATGTTACACAAGTAGAGCAACACATTTGTACACAAAGCGCATGGTGAAAATCCATGTATTTTTGCTTAAAACTCCCTGATGCATGTGGTTTGGCTTCCAGTGAAATAGGAAAACGTTTCACTTAGTATAGTGCTTTAAATTTTCTGTGATTATATGTTTTATATATTTTAAATGAGAAGAATGGAAATTGCATTTTAACACTTCTTTACAACTATAATTCTTCGCATCTTTTTATGCATTTCTGTTATGCTGTAAAAGAGATATGCTGTTTTTATTGTTTTAAATGTCATTTTCATAATCATATCATGTAGTCTATTAATGCATAGCGTGACCTAAATATACCAGGCTATTGCTCTATAAGCCTTTTTGAAATATGAATTTTAACGGTTCATAAGAAATTTAAATAATTATGCCTAAATTTTCTCTAGATCCTATCGAATTGCTTTGCATAGGTACGTTGTTCCTAATACTTTACAGTTGTGAGCTGCAGAATTAGAGACATATATGAATAAAGATGGTTAAAGGCCTGCTGAAAGCATAACTTATTTACAATGTTAATCTCGCTGTTTCTTTATTTCCATCAAAATATTTAATTGTCTTTCATTTTAAAAGATAAATCTTGATGAACATAATAAGCGTTAATTAAGAATTGTAAGCATAAATGCATAAACTTCATTGAGCATCCATATGAAATATTTACTTTATCACGCTGTTAATTAATTAAGCTCGGAATTTAATTTCTCGGAACGTCTTTGAATAACTAAGGAAGCTTTCAAGTTTTTTAACGCTTCTTGGAATAATTCATGTCACCAGTAATTACGACACTTTTTTGGTCCATCAGTTTCAGAATTCCAGCTTTTGTGTTCAGAAAAAAAGTAATTTGCCGGGACACAGACGAAATTGAATGAAAACTCTTACAGAGAGAAAAGTAATTTTCAGAGAAGTTGAAAAAAATATTTCCAAATTCATATCTTCAGCTGGCAGCTACTTTTTGTTCTGGAATAATGATTATTAAAACTGATCTCATACTCTTTCACTGTAGCCGGGAAGATTTCTCAAAAAGAAAGTGTAGTCAGAAACGGGCTAATCTTTCCTTCCTTCTCTGATATTTTTTAATAAGCAGCAGCACTCTCTTCGGGAGATTTAAGAAATCTAATTAGCCCATGTTACGTGGTTGAAGCACTGTTCGTTATTCAGCATACTGCGATTACGCAAGTGGCGCAAGGGTTGTTATCTTGGCATTTTGCATACTAAATCAAATCTTTGTTTCCAATTAGAATACAGTTGCTATAACAAACTGCAAGAGTAATTTTCTTTCAAGGGAAATTGAATTATCAATGTTAATGATGAAATCTTTGTGACGAACTGCTCTTATTTTCTTCACGAAAACTAAATTCATATCCTTTCGCCCAAAGCTTCCATTCTTCTATGCTGCAATTAAGGAATAGGAATAAATTATCTTCTCCCAGATTTATTCGATTAGAGCTAGCTTGCGTAAATCCGAACAGCAGCACTAATCAATATTTTAAATCTTTAACAACGGCTTTATTTTTCATGCCCTCTCTTAAAGGGAGATACGCAATTAAAAGATAAACTTATCTTTAAGAATCTCAATATTTATTAAAATATATAAACGCAGCATGATTAATTAAATAATTCATTATCTTACAGTAAAAGGTTTTAAATAAATTTCGCTAAACTAGATGAAGACGGAAGCAAGCTGCGGCAAAACAACTTAATATATTTTTTGAGCTTTTGTCCATTTCGAACCCAGGAAGCAAAACTACTGAACGCTAGTTACTGGGTCAGTTTCGATTCCCGGTTATTGAGCAGGCGGCTAGGTTCATGAAGTTTCTATGCTTTTCCCCACGTGTAATTTAAACAAGAGCCAATTTAACGTTAGAAGTTCTCAAAGAAGCATTCGTCCTAAGACAGATACATTGCTTC
This sequence comes from Stegodyphus mimosarum, assembly GCA_000611955.2. Taxonomy (NCBI): domain Eukaryota; kingdom Metazoa; phylum Arthropoda; class Arachnida; order Araneae; family Eresidae; genus Stegodyphus; species Stegodyphus mimosarum. Next base: position 157,962 of record KK115913.1, on the reverse strand, counting down.
TGGGTGCCTTTTAGAAGTTAAAATATACAACATAACGTTAAATAAATTTTTGCTTTCAATGTAATTAGAATTTGTAACTAAGTATAATATTTTGATCTTATAAACGTTGTTGGGTGTAAAACGTAAGTGCATTTTCTCTCGCCAACGCCCCATGTCTTGTTCGTGTCTGTTGAGATGCCTTTCACGTAGTCGTGTGTGATAATCAGCTCATTATAATGTGACACAGCTTTTTAATTACGAAACCTTTAAGTATATATTCTTGAATTCCTTCATTTGCAAAGTCACTCCTTGAGCATTACGAAAGACTATTTGATAATAATCTAAGATAATCTGATACGTTTCATTTATTTATTGCCTGGGTATAATAGTAATAATATAAATTTGTTGACTGAGTGTAACAGTAATAATATAAATTCAACTACGAAAAAAAAAAACTGAAAGGTTTCAGATTTTAAATTACGTCCAAAGGGACTTTTTTTAACATTTTGTGTGTTACCTTTATTTATCAAATATCATGTTATTCGCACTTAAACCATAAATTCAATGGGAGACCAATATCGCAAAATAATTTTAAAACGAGCATATCTTTAGAATTTCCGATACACAGTCTCGCGCGCTGGGGATAAAAATGTTTTTTCTGTACAACGTTGCCACTGCTCGCTTTGAAATCCTAAAGCTTATTAATCAAAAATTCGTTAGAGTTTTACCAAATATGAAATCGCTAATAAAACAAATTCCAAATTTCAAATTTGGTCTTCCAGATTCGCAGGGGGATTACGTTATTCAAAATTTGATGGCTCTACGTAGCGTTGTGTTATCACAATGCGAGAAACATGTATAAATTTATGCAGATTCTTCATTATTTTATTTCTTCGAATATAATACAGGGTGCTAATATTTGGTGTCAATAATTTGAAAAGTGAAGCAATGCTTTTAGTGACTCAACGCAAAATGACAAAACGAAATTAATAGTTCTTCTGGGCAAATTGGGCCTGTGGAATACGTAAAAAGACATTCTCTTATATAAAAATACAGGTTTCACAATTATTAACTCTGCATAAATTTTCATGTAACAGTCGCCAATTAAAATATCTTTCTAATAACTAGTAAAAACGAGGATAAAGCAAACAAAGCCCGATGAAAATCAGAAAATTTATTCCTATTTAGACAGGAATAAGATAAAAAATTAAAGTCCTAATTTACAGACATTTCACTGAGTTCTCCTTTCTTTTCGAATTGATTGTTATATCATATATGAAAAATTATTTCTTGTACATTTTTTTATGTTTCCAGCAGCTCATTTCTAGTACCTCTGATTAGTCTGCATTCTAAAGGATATCAATCAAATTACTTTCATATGATCAACTTCATCCTGCTAGACATCTAATATGAAATTATTCTTCAGTACTGCATTTTCTACATATTTTCTTGACTATCTTAAAGGGTTCACAAGCACCTATCTTCGTCAAATTATCTTTATTAACTTTTTTGGTGTATTTTTATTTAATTTAGTTATATTTTGGTACATTTCATTAATTTGTTTTCCTTTCCCAGAAATCTTCTTTCTTCTATAACCATTAAGTAATGACGGCTGAGAAATAGTGTTACATGATATTAATCGCATGAAGACAATCGTATTTAGTAGGGTGGTTGACAAAAGCTGCTTCCGTGTTTAAGACCAAACCGAGACCATCCTTCGCAAACAATGAAATTTAATTTTGTACAAATGCCCTCCTCTCTGGCCTTAAAATCTCAGATAATTATCTGTCTTATTTAAATTATGCTTCTATATCCTCATTTTTAGCAACAAGTACATTTACAATAAGCGAAGGAAAGTACATCGTAAGCACGTCGTTGTACTGTAAAAAACTGTGCAAATTCTCCTAATATTTATTACGCAGTTTAACGTTTCCTTGTAATGTCGAAAAGTTATTCCTTGGGAGACTTCCATTTCTACTAATGGTCCTTTGCATGGATCGTATGATATTATTCGAAGTTTCTTGTATTGCAATAAATGAGATAAATGTAGGTGAATACTACAGTTGGCATGGTGGTAGGTGATTGTGGTATGGTTCATGGTTGACATGGTGATATGTGGTTACCTAGCCTTGGGCCAGTGTTGGAATCCCAGAAAAGGCATGAATATTTGTAAGAATATAGTGTCTTTGCAGCATGAATGTATTTATAATACTGTTTGATAGAAAGTGTGTTAAGAGAACTCGGAACCGTCCTGTAGGTGTTTCCCATCAAAAGTGGGACAAAGCTAAACAAACTTGAAGTGTCACCTTTATGATGCCCGATGCATTAACCAGTGACAGGAGCAGCTAGTTCTCTCTTACCTATGGTGAATTCGTGGTCTGCTCTAGATTATGTTCAGATCAAGACAATTACTCACCGAAAACGATAACAACTTTTTTCTGTGAAACATTAAATGACTAGAGAGATACACATGAAAGGAGAAGTGTCAGATAGAGTTTAAAATAAATTTAAAAAAGAAAACTACCGTAACGAAAGTCAAGCTATAGAGCTCGCATTTTTTGTTTCTTTATACTTCTGTCGATGGGAATAACTCCGATAGTTAATGTTACACACTGGTGTTCAAATGCTAAATTTTTAGATTTATATGCATTCCCCTGTGATGCGAATAGCACTATGCGCTACCCGTAATTATGCATATACAATAACATTTGATGAATTTCATTCCTGTACTGTATATTTCATGTATGTGGTCAGCAAATGATAAACTAAATTGCATTCATTTTATGTTTAACCTATCTTTAAGTGCTTCGATATTTATTGTTTTTATTACTTCTTACCTAAATATGGTCTAGATTTGGTTCACGAGTTCAACGTTGTTAAGATAGGAAGGGTTACCATTGTCATTGGTCTAGGTCAGTCTGGACAGTATTTAAGACCAATTAGTCTGAATAGTATTTTACAACCAATCCACAAAGACATTACACATTTCAAACCATTTCAAATAATTTTCTATTATATTTGTTAAAAATAATCATTTTTCAAACCATATTATTAAAGTCCTTTTTATTTAGATTTTGCAGTTTATTTATCACCGTTCAATGTAAATAGGATATTGCAGTTTGCACGGGATATCATAACTCGAATTTGTTTTCATTTTTTGGGTATGCAACTAAAACAACAGGGTACAGAAGTAAAAATAAGCTATTTGTTTTTTTCTTTTACATTTTGTTAGGATGTAACGTGTGCATTCTTATAATATTAAATCTTAAATAGAAATGTTTCAGTAATATAGTCAACATACACAGGTTTATAGATATTATAGATACACATGTATCTTTTGATCTTTGAATCTAAAAATCTTGCTACGTGACAAACAACATGTAATGAAATCTGACAACATCAAAAGCAGTGAAGAACTTCCGTTTTTGTTATATAAGATTGATACTAACAAATGAGGAATCAAAGGAATTTCATCTTTAGTGATTGATAGAAACCGAAAGGCATTTAGAGGACAGAATCTTAAACAGAATCGCTATATAGCGTGTTCTTTCCAAATGAGCTTTTCCGTACAACGATGGCATTTTTTTCTTCTAAATAAACTGGCGAGAAATCTTGTCTCTTGCAATATTGTAATGCATTTTTTACTTATTTGCAATCTTTTGTAAGCTTACTTTTTTGTTTCCATATGTGTTTATCTACCAAAATTCTTACGTATTCATTTCTTTTAGTTCCCATTCCGATTGCAACCATATTATTAAATTTCTTTCCTTAAGTATTGAAGAAACAAACATACAACAAAACATGGAATTCGATACCCATAAAAGAAGGTTATCTGTGTTAATTTCAGTTTGAAGTTGATAATTGTAAAGAATTGCACCCTATGATTCATTTCTAATAATCAATTATAAATAAATTAAAATATGTTTCCGAAGTGACGGCATAAATGAAACTGCATGTAATTAAATGGTCAAAAGAGCGTGATATCTCAAGTTTTCGAAATTATCAAATTGGTAGTTTTGCGAAGAATGATGAAAGGAGCTTATGGGTTTTTCACAGTAGAATATTCTGAAAATTTCCTCATACTTGGGCATAAATGCTTCTTAATTCAATGCGACTGATCGTATCCATTTACTAGTAATTCTTTCTTCTTAGTTTTTGGCGACGTCTAAGGCACACAGCAAGTAAGTTGATAAATACGTGAATGCCTCTTGTACATGTTACTCGTCCTTTGTATTATAGTTCAATGGATTTTATTTTCAACATTGTTCTGATGTTATACTCAAAGTAGACCCTTTATTTTTGGTTTCTTTTCACCTTGTGTGGTTCATTTCTATGGAAAATTTCGAAAGAATTTTCACGTTGTTTTATTTTTTCAGTTTTTATGAGATATGGATATAAATCGAATGCCCTGAATCTACCTACTTTCTTTGCGATAAATACTTGTTCTTTCATTATGCCAATTGTTTGTTTCAATTCTGAAAATTTCTTACTACCCAGAATATGATAAATGTTCCATGACGGAACTATGAAACAAATTATAATTTATATGATAGAAATTATGTGTAGAATTTTTAAGTATGTCCAAAGAAACGCATTGAAGCAAATTTCAAGTTTTATAAGGTAATAGGACGTCTTTCTCAAGTTTTCTAAAGCAGTTAAAAATCCATCACATGGAAGAACAGGAATTATAAATCAAAAAAACATACAGCTAAGCAACTTCAAATGATTTCAACGTAGATGCGACAAAACGGAAAATATAAATAAGAGTCATGAAACTATTCAAAATGTTAAAATTATCATAAAAAATTACGAAAAAGATAAATAAGCTAAAAAACCCAACAGTTTCATAAAGAACATGAAACAGGCAAAAAAGGCACTGAAATTCCTCAGGAAAATTGGCTGCAAATCCCTTACAGATCTACATCTGAACGGCGGGGGCGCACACCATGAAAGGAGAAATTTGCATTTGGTCAAATTAACTATACATATAGTTTGGACTAAGCACAGTATATTTAATACTATTAACTGCACTTCACTACTGGTAATAGAATTCTGCATTGAAAAAAATTAGCTACACTTTCAGTGTAGGTTTAGTAACCGCTATTTCAAGATTCGTTCTTCATCCCCAAAAGGGGAAATATCAGCAAAAACGTACAGGTTAATATTTTAAAACAAGGATTTTTGAATATTATAGAGGTACCGTTGAACATCAAAAATACAGTTTTGCCTAAAATCCTAAAAATCTATATTAAAATGATATCTTAAATCCTGTGTTAAGGTATATAACTCATATAATAGATAATCTGTGCCATCTTTAAGTATCACAAATCAAAAATCCTAAGTGGCATCGAACGATTTAGCGGCAACACAAACAAAAGGCCAAACCACAAAACACCATGATCTATTAGAATAAATTTTGCTTAATTTTGATGCAATGTAACTTAAACCCCTTGATCCCTTGTCATCTCAATATTTCAAACGCCGTCGCTTATATTCCAGTGTATCAAATTTTCTTATAAGCCTGCTGACATAACAGCTTCTGATACGTAACTAGTAAATCAATCTATCTTAATCCTGCTTAAAACTCCGAAAGTCAAAATACTTTGCTAAATAATAAGAAACACTGAGCGGTATTCTGGAAGTATTTTATTTATAGAAGTATTTGCTGTTGATTATCATTCGTTGTCTCAGAATTATTTGATACGTATATATAACTTGGTAAGACATGAGCAGAAACAGCTTATAATTTTCTCATTAAGAAATAATTTACAGTTTCGTTGAATATGACATAAGTACAGTAAATTTAATGTAAATCATGGACATTCAATTTAATTCCTACAGCAAATGAATAGAATGAGAATAAAGAGCGTTAATCTTTCGCCTTTCGAGTTTATCCTGTTACGTTCTCTGTTCCAAAACAAAATGTTTCCCTTTATAAGCAAATTTACATTTCATATTATATGTAATCTTTTATGTCTTTTGCAATTCGTTAGATTTGACGGAATTTATAAAGCTTTAAATTCAGATAAGCTTAAAGAAAACTAAAAATAAATAATACCATCGATTCGTAAGCTGTTAGTTTTATTAATCCGCATTCGAATTTTGGTTCTGTTGCTTTATAAAATAACATTATATTTATTGGATTTAAAATGTAAACGGAATACGTTGGAAGCTGAATTTTTAGAATTATAAAGACATTCTTTTTGATGCAGTTCCTAGCGAAGCAAATCATTTGATTTCGTTTTCTTAAATTTTATTATATAGAACAATTACTATTTTAAGTACTTGTATTTAAAAAATAACAGCAGTCTAATTTAATTATGTTACGTATTTTATTGTTTATAACTGATTATTTATATCATAACGTTTTTCTATTTTACTTGTTACGTGTGTTAACATGCAGTCAAGAAAATATATCCTAGATTACTTGGAAAACCATGTGCCTCAATAAATTTTCCGTGAACTAAATTTCCTTTGTATGTTCTGATACGCTTAATAATAAACTGGCGCGTATCTATTTTATGGCGTGATCAAGTATTTTTTAGAAGTTTGTGACTACATGTTTAATAGGCGTTATATTTAATAGGAATCGATTTACAGTACGTTATCGAATTATACAGTTCATAAAGTACTGTCTGTTGCACTCAAAATGTGCGTAGAGCATATGATATATATATATACACTCACGTTTGTGAAAATTGCAACACCAAGAAGGAATCGTCATAATTGAATGCAATTTAATACACAGTTGAGTGGTAGTGGTACAAATAAATGATTAAATGTTCAAAGCAAACAAACAAGAACAAGAGATCAGAATCAGTATTTTGTGTGGCCACCACGCGCCGCAATAAGTGCTGCTACACGACGTGGCATGGAGTCAAACAAAGTTTGAATGTCTGACTGAGGAAGAGCATTCCATATCGTTTGTACGCGTACCCAAAGTTCGTCTGCAGACGCAACAGGACGAGGATCACGAGCAAGACGCCGACCAATGACATCCCACACATGTTCAATTGGCGACATATCCGGGGAACACGCAGGCCAAGGAAGAAGCTGTACCTGCTGCGCTGCAAAGAAGGATTTAACAATCCGAGCAGTATGAGGGCGGGCATTGTCCTGTTGAAATACAGCGCCTGGCAAGCTTTGAAGGAAGGGAACAGCTTCGGGCTGTAGAACTTCACGGATATACCGGTTGCTGTTCAGATTGCCCACAATTCGTAGCAATTGAGATCGTCTATGATATGCTATGGCGCCCCAGACCATAACTCCGGGTGTTCGTCCACTGTGGCGTTCGATAATGCACTCCGGAAGGTGGCGTTCACCGGCATAGCGTCTGACACGAATGCGGCCATCATGGTACCACAAATTAAAGCGGGATTCGTCAGAAAACACGACATGCTGCCAATCAGCACGCCAGTCTCTATGCTGATTGGCCCATTGTAGCCGCAGGCGGCGATGGTCGTGCGTTAGGGGGATCCTGTATAAAGGAGTCCGTGCGCGCAGTCCACACTGCAGCAGACGTCTACGAATTGATGAAGCACACAATGAAACACCTGTAGCTATTGACCACAGTGCTGCCAATTGTCTAGAGGAAGCTGTACGGTCCGTCCGCGCCATGCGGACCAGGTGTCTATCATCGCGAGCTGACGTCACATTTCGGGGTCCACTCCCGGATTTCCGAGTTGTCCGACACTCGTCCGTCCACTGCTTCCAAACGCGCATCACTGTGCTGCTGTTACGCTGCACACGAGAGGCTACTGCACGATACGACAATCCAGCTTCACGAAGGCCGATGATTCTCCCTCGTTCAAACTCTGTAAGTTGTTCAAATCTCGCTCTCTTTCGTCGACGAGGCATAAGTACAGATTGAGTTAACGTTTACCACTAGCAGATAACCACCGATAACCATACACGCCTCGCTACAGCCGTCTATTTATTCGGATCCATCAGCCGTTCAGAGGGCGCTGCTCAGCATACGCATGCGCTACGGATTTGCAATTCTAATCATTTGCATATCATGCGCTACTTTGCATTTCCTGAAAATTTCAGCTCACTCGCGTAAGTCCTTCATGGTGTTGCAATTTTCACAAACGTGAGTGTAATAACCTTTAATGCGAAATTTCAATTTAGGGAAATATATATATATATATATATATATACACAATATAAATATTACATATATGATAAAAACATATAAATCAAAATTAAGTATGCAATGTTCCCTCTTTATTCCAAAAACCGTAACTTTTCTGGACTGCGTCACTTCTAGACTTCATCTTGCATGACTTGCGTAACGCTGATGACGTAGCTAACTCGAAAACTGAACTCAAAATTTCGACAACTGAAAAATTTCTAATTTAAACCAAAACCTTCTCTTGGTGAGCCTCTATATTGGATAATTGCTCACATTTAGCTTTCGCTCTCCTGAAGTCAAGGTACCACTTCGCTCAGTTTGCTTTGTTGTGCTACTAACAATGCCACTACCTAAAATGTGGAATTCTATATAAAATTGTGGGGTGCGTTCTTGCTTCCATAATCATGTATGATGACAAATATGTTCTTGATAATTAGCTCGTATCCACCAATGAAAGTAATATTCAGTTCGGCCACGTCTGTCTACAAGTCTGTCTTCGAGTGTCATCTTTCTAACTACACAGTAAAGTCTCCCCAGCATATAACACAGAGAAACATCACCAATCTGTTACAGCTTACTCCAAGTCAGCTTTATATATATATGATAGTGAAAGCACCATGAAGGAAGTGGTTGTTTCTGATGAAATTGAATATGTGTATAGCTCATACACAGATAATAAATTAATTAAAAATTTAAGGTCATTGTACCTGTTCAAGGCTCACAATCACCCATTGAGTGTTCAAATTAATAGTTGGTCGAACTGCCCCTGGCGCAATGCATGCTTGAATTCGTCGACGCAAGGAGTGGTAGAGGTTGTTAATGTCATCCTGCGGCACATTCTGTCAGGCATTCATCAGTTGTCCCTCCAAATCTGCGATATTTTGTGGTGCCCGAATCTAGCGGCCTACCATGTTCCAGACATTCTCGATTGGTGAAAGGTCTGATGACCTTGCTGGGCAAAGAAGAGTATGAACCGCACGGAGACAGTTCCAGAGATATGCGAGCGGTATGGGGCCTGGCATTGTCTTGTTGGAAAATGGCACCAGGAACACGTGCCATTAAGGGTAATGCAACCGGCCGCAGGATGGTATCAACATATCGTTGTGCTAATGCAGATGTACGAAGGATGACTAAAGATGACCTGCTCTCATAAGAAATAGCGCCTCACACCATCCCACCAGGGGTTATGGTTGTATGCCTTTGTAACATAAAGGCTGATTGGGACCGCTGGCTCGTCCTCTCCAGACACGAAGACGGTAGTCATCTGCTTCAAGAGTGAAGCGGTATTCATCGCTGAACACTATACGGTTCCAGTCTGATGGCAGCCATGATGATCGGCTGCGAACCACTCCAGACGACTCCGCCGATGTCGTGGGGTCAAAAGCAAACGTCGTAAAGGCCTCTGTGAGCGTAACCCCGCCTCGGACAAGCGCCCTGAGATGGTGGACCGCTGGAGGTAAAGACGTGCCTGTAATGCGTTGAATAGTCGACAGTGATACCGTTGGAGCTGTTCGGGCCTGGCGAACAATCATCCTGTCTTGCCTCGCATTTGTGCTCCTCGGCCTTTCAGAGCTTTCATTTCGTCGGCAATTTCCTTGTAGCAACCGTTGCTGCCAACATCTTTTCACAGCAGTCCTATTGCTCGATATGACCACCCAACTTCACACAACCCTACAATGCGACCACGTTTGAAGTCGTTTAGTTGTTTGTAAGGTCTTCGGTATCGTCGTAATGACATCTTTAGTTGCTTCTTTAAGGAATTACAATGGCAGCAACAAAAAAATAACTTTTCCGCCTCTATTACTGGTTTTATACTTTGTGAATTTCGCACTAGAAATGCGCGCTATGATCGCAATTCCTGTTCATTTGCCTTGAAACTTTGATAATTTGCATGTTTGATCAAGACTTTTTTGCATACCCAATTTCGTCACGATCACAAAAGTCCTTCTTGGTGCTTCGATTTTTTTGTAAAAGAGTATATTTATAGGTGCATATTTGCTAATAATTACTTCCAAAGTGAAGTGATATTTCGTTGTTCAATTTTGGTTACTGGCGGAATTAAAACTGCGAATGTTTCTCTTACCTTGTCCTTTATGGTACAAAGTATAGTTGAGGCGATCCTTTATGGTACAAAGAACAGTTGAGGCGAACATTGTTCTTACAGTAGGTTGAAGTATAAGCTTTAGTTTTTAGTTTTATGAATTTGAGTCACAAGTTGGATGTTCTCAAATAACATACGATCTAGGTTTTAAGTTCTATGATCCAAATCTCTCAAAGTGTGATTTCTCCCATTTTTCGCGGGCTTAAATAGTCTCTGAGAAAGTGTATATTACAATGAGACAATGATCTGAAAATCACTGCATCAGATCTTTATGCAGCAGGATAAAAGAAGGTTATCTTTAGCATTGCTCATCAGTGGAGCAATTGTACTTTCTGCAACAATTTCTTCAAAACAGAGCAAACCAAAAGGATGTACAACGCATTTAAGAGTGATCATGAATTTGTTAATTCAAGGGCTATAAAACTTGAACATATTAGGTTATACAGCCTTTGAATTACAAATTCTTGATCACTGTTCAATACGTTTCTTCTGTATCTTTTCAGTTGATCACGATGTTATTAACAGTAATGTTGGTTATATAATAATAAAAAGCAGAACTAGACAATAAAGGATTAGATCGGAAAGTATAGTTTTTAAATATATTGAGCTGACCTTGATGCAGTTGAAATAGTTACTCTTCTGCACACTTCGCCGAGTATTCTCGCCACTCATAGAGTTCATGGCCGACCAGCGACCGAGCGGTAAAGTAACGGAACTCTGATAGTTCGACCTGGGTTTTTTTTCAGGCGATCACGCTGGCTACATGGGCTACATGGCCTAGTCTCCATGTGTAACATGGATACTAGCCAGTTTTCCCCATAAAATCTTCCACAAAGGCATCCCTTAAAGACATTGTTCTTAAAAATTGTCATCCCATATGGTTACACTATTACATAAAACAGTCAATTTAGCAAAGTAAAGTTAAGAATTTATCAGTTGATGTACAGTCTGCCATTTTATCAAGAATGATCACAACCACTTTAAAATCTAAAGCTAAACTGTTCTTTGAAAGTCGACCTGAAACCGGTTTTACAAACTGAAAGTTGAATAGGAACAGGAACTTTGCTAGCTTGCGGGTTTTTAACATGCGTTCAAGTTGAATCGTAGGTACGATGCAATATTAAATGAAAGCCTGGTCTAAACTCTATTTCCTTTAATTAAGTGCTTGCAGGGAAATCGCGGCAGACGAAACTTTTTGGCCATCAAGCTATTTTGAACCAGCGAGGAATCTAAACGGCGAGCCTACACTACCAAACACTGTCTAATAAACTTAACATATTACAATGCGTGTACCCTTACATATACTTTTAACAAATTTACATCCTACAGGAAATTGGCGAAAATAGAATTTACAAAAAATTCAAAATAGTAATGTAACTGGTTAATTTAAATAAAACCTTACAATTTATGAATCGAAACGACAGCCCAGATTTTGGACGACAGAATAAAAAATACTTGCACCCAACCAGGTTCTGGCTACATAGAGGATGCGGCAAACATTTGGTGTTCTTATGAGGCAAATAATATACAATAATTCTGAAAGCGCAAGGCCGCTCATTATCTGGATTTACACTTCAATCAGATGCAAGCAGCTCGCATTTGCTTCTGTCTAGGAATTAACAATCTTGGCATCCATCCTTCACCAGTGGGTTTTAAAAGCAGACGATCAGGCAGAATAATGACTGAAATACCATGAAAATTATGCAATATATCCACTTATATATGTATTGTCATTCTGCAATCTTCTCGAAGAATGACAGCGGCTTGTTCTACCTCAGTGTCGTTCCTTGCGCCATCAGGAGCACCTGCACCATTTTGCTTTCAAAATAGAATGCGACCTTCATTGTTTGAAGAACGTACTGTTATTGATTATCGTTAATAACATATCACATTGTTCTGTAGAGAATTTCTGCAAATGAACGCAAAATTTCAAAGCTGCGCACAGCTGTCAGGAGCAGACTTTTTCTCCCTGGACAGAAATGAATGCGTCGTGCGCTTGTGTTCTGTTCTAAACCGCAATGGTAGATTTTATTCCTAATTTTTCAACCAAATGTTACCGTGGCTATTCGCGAAAATTTATTTCGCTGTCTAATATCACGTGTTTATTAAAAACAATATTCTCAAATTTTTTTACTAGCTTGACCGCAAAAATTGAAGGTAAGCTTTGAAGTTAAACTGATTATTAAGCCTATATCACAACTTGCATATCAACTGTAGAAACATACAGCTTAGTGCACAAAGCTTGCGCAAAGAAGGGAAGAATTTAAAATGCATGTTGACTTCAAAAGCACAAAATTTAAAAGAAAATGCACATATGTTTGGTTTAACCATAATGAACTACTTGCAAAATTAATTCAGCTAACTTTTAACTAATTCTATTTGCATTCATCACTGAAGCGGAGATCTCAGAATAATAAGAATTCAGAATGTAAGTACGTCACACTAAATGAAGCAGTAAAAATATTAAATAAGCAAGTTTTGGTTGGCGTTGAATTAATTGAGAAGAGATTATATGCATTTCGAGAGTGAAAAATTAAACCTCATTACAGGAACATATAAAATGCGTATGTTTTGCATGCTTGTGAAGCGAAGAAAGTTTAATTTACAAAGCATAATTAGCTTCATTATTTCCTAATTAAAACTGCGTTTCGTTGTTCCACATCGTTTAAGAGTACAGTTTATAATTTTTTTTTATTATTTTTGAAGCACCCCCTAAAAATTAGTATTAAGCTCATTATAATTTTTTCTAACATTTTTATATTTCTGATGTCGTTAGAGTAAACGGTATTAGTTATAGTTATACAGGTACATTAAACTTATGTAAACATCCTCTATTTGTAGCGTAATATTTTATATATGTATTGCATATAGAACACTTATTTGATAATATATTACAGGTTTATTTAAAATACATCAATTATAATTTATTATATATGCCTGCGATAATTTTTTTCTTTATGATGTTTGATACATTAATAGTTCAAAAAGTTGCTTAAGTTAGAAATGAGGAAGATATATGAGTAATAAGAAAATAAATAGAAGTAAGTTCTTTCTAAATAAAATACATCTAATATGAACTAAAACTGTAATCAATGTGCTTTGTTCTTAACAATCCACTTAAAAATTAAACTAAATATTAACAGTCTTTTCGCTTCTGTTTTTACTGTTATATACTAACTTTACATCCCTAATTATCAATTGGCTTTCAGTTGTAAAATATGTTATTTGTGGCTCTGAAAGTAATCATCACGTATCACATATTATTGTTCTCAGATTAATTTAGTTCAGCACTTCCAACCTGATGTATGCATCTGTACGGTCACGTTATTAATCTCTGAAATGCTAAATCCCCCAAAATAACAGTAATAAACTGTTGGATAACTTTTTGTCCCGCATGCCGCTAAATAAATATATTGCACTAAAATAAACATTTTAAACGAAACTATTTAAAATAAGTCAACATGACAGTTACAAGAACTGAAAATTTAATTAGAACAAAATTTCTGCTAGCCTGTTGTAAATAAACACATGTTCACATTGAATCAAACGCAGATTGCAAAATTAATAAGCGTAGACTAAATCTTGGCTCATTCCTGTCTAAGCGTTTGGGAAATAATCGCGACAAGCAGACATTTTTACGGCAAACTAAATTACAACTGCAGAGAATCAACAGCAGATAATTGACAAGCTACAGTGTCCAGTGCTTTTTGAAAAATATAGCAACTAGAAGCTTATTTATACAATAAGTTAATTTGTCTTCCAATGGAGGCTGATAAAAAATTTAGTGAAGTGAAAACAATAAGATAAGTAGGTTAATTAAAGCCCTCTGACCGGCCAGGGTTTTCGCTAAGAGAGCACGAATTCCCCAAAACTGCTTCCAGAAAAATTTATTTTCTTGATTTAGTGTAAAACGTTTCCTGGCATTTTATACCTAGATGTATGTACTTTTAATATACTGCCTTAATTTCTTTGATATATTTTAATCTGCACGTATATATACGTTTGTACAGATATCATAAAAAATATTCTAGACCGTATATATACGGCCTTGCCGGTAAGAGGGTTAAAGGAAACCCCGGTACTTACTTGTTTATATGCTATGGTGTCTCTTCTTGAGTTCAGTCCCTAGACAGACTCAGCTGGTTTCCAAAATTGCCATAGAACCATTACTGGAGTTGAGGTACGTTAAATATATTACTCTAGATTTATGCCAATGAAATTCCGTTAGTTAATCATACTGGCGAAATAAATTAAAATGAGTGGGCTTTATTTTGGGGTATCTAAAGGCTCAGTTTTCGTTCACACCTTCTTCGAATTAACAGCTTAAAAATACAATTCAACAGGAGTATTTAGCAGACCAACAGGAATATTTAGCAGGCCATTTTTAAGTCGTATCATGCTAAGTGTACTTCATATATGGCAAAGAAAGCTTCTCCAAGACGTTGCACTGAACTGAAGAAATGATGCCTGATTTGTAAATCAAAGACAGCGATTTATATTAAATGTGCATTATATTTTGAAGAACAGAAAACGGTAACTGTTGTTCCCTGTAAAAACCAGTTTCGCTTAGAAAGCCCTTTTTCTACAGATAGCTATCGAATGCTTTGTCTGAATTAAAACTGAACAACCAACCAAACTTTCAAGATGTCATTATATTGTACAAAATGAGAATATTTCACGCAATGTTTTGGTTTTCTGGTTTAACAAAGCAGAGAAAGGAATTCTCGCTAAGAAAGGTGAAGACTTCGTGTAGTGTTTTCCAAGGAAAACTAACTTCAGGGAAAATGTGAAAATTCAACCTACATTTCGCATTTGCCTTCCAGCCAGCTCTTCCTTAGAGTCCATTCGCATGTCCAGCTACCAGTATTCAGATAATGTATCCACACAGTTAGTTAGGTGTTTAAAAAAATATTGTATATCAATGTTAAAATTCGTAATGCAAAAATATATGAAAAGGCAAGCTAACGGTAACAGCAAATGCTATTTCGGAATGCACGAAAATAGCATTTATATTACCTTGAAAACTGGTTTTTGAATGAAAGTTCAAATCTGAATGTCTTCTCGCAATTCATGATGTTTTAGTTCTTTACAAAACTTTTTTCTGGTTTAGAATAGAGAACTGCTGATTGTCCAAATAAAACACATACAAGCATTAAATGAAATCTAGGTTAGGCACTCAAGTCAGCTACATCGATCAACATTGCTGAGGAAGGATCTTCTATAATTTATGATTTATAAATTTCTCATAAATCAAACTCCAAATGGAACAACAATTTGAGAATTCTTTCGAATCGCTAACCATTTGGAACTACATACATACATTAGTCGTGACAGTACCATTAACGAAATTTCATCTATGTGATTAACCTTACATCTTTTCATCATTTAGATTTAGATTTATTTTGTAAAGTAAACATTACTCATTTTAGATTTTTCTTGCAATGTGAAACAAAATGGTGCTTTTCCATCCAGAAAATTCTTCATAAATATTAACGAATCCAGTATATTTCATCTATCAAGGGCAAAACAAAAAAAAAGTTCACGTGAGGAACTGACGTGAGGGAAATGCATTAACCCCGGGACCATTTCTGAAACTGCACTCACTACCCATGAACTATTCCAAATTCTAGGAATATGCAAAAAGTAATAAAAAAATGCAGAAACGAAATGTGCTTCTTCGTATACATACATCCGGGTTATACAGATGCGAGAAGCATGGAGCGAAGTTGGAGGAATAATTCAACATCTGTTTTAAGCAACACATTATTTTTTTGATTACCTCATCCCACCCACTGTTGTTACTTGTTACCGTTCTCTACATAGTTTTGCTTATTTTAAAGGAAATCGATACGTTTTTAAATTGCTTTTCCAACCCCTACTTGCATCTGATAAAGGCGATTTAGAAAGACGATGAAGGGTCAGGTGGGGGTATAGAGAATGCCGGTGTACTTTCCTAAAAAGCCCCCTTTTTTCTTTCATTAAATTAGCTATTGCCGATGTGAAATTTCTCCCGTTCATTCGGAGTCGGAGAAAGAAGCCCTGTAAGTGGATGTTTCTTGTTTAAAATATATGGTGCTTCTTTTATTCAAGAAACACAACGCTTCGTGAAGTTTATGCCAAAAGCTTCTTTTTTTTACTTTATTTTCTTCCCTGTTTAACTTCGCTTTTGTTTCTGGAATGAAATAAGAAGATACTTTTGGCGGGGATGAATTGCCTAAAAATTTACATTTCTTCTTTATTTTTTACTTTACATTCACCTGCTGTTTATATTTTTGTTTTTTACTTATTTCTTTTTATACATATTTATTTACCCTCCTGTGTACCTTCTTGAATTTACTCCAACAGGAATAAGTGATGTTTTTCTGAACAACATGCAGGAGACGAAACACGAGTAAGAAATTTATTTATGCTAAAGATGGGAAGGAAAAAATTTTTTCTTTTTGCAAGTTTGTTATTGGTAACTATTTTAAATTTGGATCGTAGGAAGTTTACAATTTCATTTTCTAGTCGAACATGTGTGCCGCATGCAAATTGCCCGAAGTTTCTTAAAAGTTAAAATCCTCAGTTGCTAAAGTCTCCAGGAAAATTTCAAAGAATCATGTGAATTTTTTCATTATTCATAGTGATACTTCAAAAGGGCCTCTGCTATAAAGGTTATCTGAAAACCGTCACAAACACACAAAAATTATGCTTATTGCTTACTAAATCATATATATTTATCTCAAGTGCAATGCTTAAAATAATTGACACTACTTTGTGCCAAATTCCAAGCTGATGGTACATATGCCAAAATGTTCAAAATTATTCTTAAACAAGGGAAATACATATATTCTTTATCTCATAACGTTATACATAATAAGCTTTCATTTTTTCAATTAATAAAATTCATTTTATTCTTTAATGGTACAAAGAACTTTTAACTAATTAGAAAAAAGAAGATAGAGTTCTCAAATTTACTATAAATGTGTAAAATTAAATAAATTTTGATTTCACAAACATTCTATAAAAGGTTATGAAAACAAGAGAAAATGCATTTAATTATTAATGTGGCATAAATAGAATACTTAATTACATTACACTCTTCAGTTCTCAATAATTTCGGAAGTTCCATAGTAAATTCGATCTGTCTGTTGTTACTGTAGATAGTATACTTGGAAAGTACTTAAATAACAAATATTTGCTTGCTCAGCGTTTTGAAAGGTACTTTTTCACAAAACGTTAACTGAATTCGAAGCACAACCATTTTATTGCTTCTCAAGACGTTTCTACATAGATTATAATATCTGATGAATGATGATATGCAAAGTGGTCAAAAAAGTATATCAGATAAAGTGTTGTAATTTAATTGTTACATAAAAAAAGTTGTCCAATAACACATAAAAAAGTTTATGAAATACAATACTTTTAGAATTTAGTTACTTAATAAAAGAATAATATTTTTTTTATTTTTTTTAATATCTGTTAACTTTAATTATTAATTTCTGATGTTATTTTATTTATCAGACTCAAAAAGCAAGAGTATTAAGAAATTTTACTTTAATAAAATTCTATTTTCCTATTGTAAGAAATAAATGAAAAAATTACGTATTTTCCTCAACCTATTTTTGTAATTTCTTCAATGAAATTATTGAGAACAATTTTTTTCAGACTTTACACACTTTCGTACATTTGATAATCAATTTTAATCTCCCGATACAATATTTTATCTTTCAATAGCACATAAAAAATCTAAATGTATGCTAGTTGCACCAGGTTAGAAAGACGACAGAGTAAAAAGGATTTTTTAATATATGTGAGTTTTGTCACTTCTACACACATTCTCTTGGTTGGAGTGGCCAGCGAGGTGATTTTAGTCCAAAAAAATGTAAAAAAAAATAAGAAACAATATGAGTTGTTTAATCTTAAATAACGTACATCATAATAGCATTTCAATAGGTTTGGCGGAAAGTGGTTAATAGTAAAATATTATTGTCTCTATTGCAGTTTCAACACGTAGATTACGAAGATAATATCCAAGGAATTAGTTGTCAAGATATGAAAGGAGAATTTAGAAAACTGTTGAGATAAAATTGGTGAAATTAGGGATTTATAAAAACCCTTCATTGAAAGACCGAAGACAAAACATCATCAAATCAATGATGATATTTTGCTAAACGATCCATTCAGTGAAATCACAAAAGTGTGAGTAATTTGACAGTTTAGAAGCCATAAACCACAACACTCATAGCCTTTTGTACTGCTACATAGAATATGTTGGTGAAAGGAGTACTTACAATTGTGTTCCATGATTTTATTTGCTAATACGAACCAGTTTTTCTTAAACGTTCCCATACAAGTATTAGGAAGTATATATATATCATGAACTGAGATACCTGAGAAATTTTGCAGTTAATACACACGTTCGACTAGCATAATGTTAAAAAAATACATGCTAATTGCTAAAAGCAATTTTAAAAAATTCCTTTCATGATTGAAGGAAATCCGAAAAGGTTTGGATTAACTTTTAAATGAGAGAAATCTATGCTATTAAAATCCGTGCGAATCTGTCTGTCTGTCTGTTTGTTTGTGGCATTATCCTTCTCCGGAACGGCGAGGAATTGAGTTTCGAAAGAGGTACCTCCAGGTTCCAAAAGCTCCTGGGAAGCCATTTCAACCATTCTCATTTTCGTACAACTTTACTCAGAGGAGATATTAATTAAACTCTAATTTTCGCCCTCATTTTTCCGAGTGGCAACAGTCTCGTACACTGGAGATAAAAATCTGTTTATTTCGAAAATATATTGCCACTGCTCGCTTTAAAATCATAGAGTTTGTTAATAAAAAGTTTGCAATTTTTACAAAATATGTAATAAACATAGCATTGCCAAATATTAAATATATTATTATTATATAAGGTCATGTTCTGACATTGAGGAAAGCAAGCGATTTCATGTGACGTCATTGTATGCTGAAAATTTTTCATTAATATCAGCATTTGAAACAATTAGCTGCTGTTGGCAACTATTTTTGTTTCAGATTAAGATAATTGGTATGGCTTCATATTGCTACGTTAATTCTTTTATTGTTATTCAGAAAAATTGTTACATTACATTAAATTTAAATCATGACGTCATACATATACCTATTAGCCTGAAGTGCCCATTAAATTAGCCTGAAGCCCATTAAAATTCTAATTTGAAGCTGCACAAAAGTAATAACAAATATAAAATTTGAATGAATTTAATTACATTTTCGTAATTACATCGCATTTAAAGGTCCAGACCTGGTCAATTTATGCCATGCTCTCTAAAAATAGCCGAAATTTCCGCATAAATTTTAACTTTTGTTTTTGGCACTTTTCCTTTTGTCAAAAATGTATTGAAATGCTTATAGTTGTCTGTGCAGTAATTTTGCCCGAATTCTCATAAAAACTTCGAGAAGATTCATGTTTATTATGTTTATTTCAATTACTGAAGATACATGAGAGAATAATCTTTCGAATACAAATTTACTGATTAGATTTATCAAATGACTAAATGCAGAATTACGCAAAGTGACTGTATTTGCATACTGAAATGCAAGAAGCATAACCTGAGGCATGAGATACACTGTATGTTTACTTCTAAGTTTTAGAAAAAAAGAATTCTTCACTATCGTTATGTTCACAAAAGATAAAATACTTTTGAAGCACGAAGAATACAAAACCTCAGTCTTCTGCTGGAATTTTAAGGAATTCTACGTAATATGTCAAAAAAGGAAATTTCTGGGAACAAAATTATAAAACCCTGTATTAGTTTCATGTAAATTTTTCAATAGCTGAAACAGAATATGTTAAGGTCAAGGGGGAAATACATAAATTATTTAACTAAACTGAAAAACACTCATTTTCTCATATTTGATGTCAAAACATTATTTTGACAATTTACTTCTTTACACATAAGACATATTATGAAACTAAATGTACTTATACATGAAAAAATCATAAATGGTTTTTCAATGGTATATGTTATAAAAATAATACTATTTATATATAAAATGTGATCAATAGAATAGAACTGTTGCGCTAAAAACGATAAAAAGAATTCGTTAATATGATAAATTCAAATATATGATTTGTCTACATGTTCCCTATGCATTATATATATTATATATATGTAATATATATGTGTGTGTGTGTAATATTAATTTGAATTCTTGTAAATATATATCATAATTAACATATTTGGTTAAAAACATTAATTAATTTTCAACATTTTACATTCTATTTATTCTTACATTTTACATTCTATTTATTCTTTTAATATCTTTCTTTCTTTCTTTTATATTTGTTATCTGTATAATTCTCAATAGCATTCTCAAAAAACTGGTAGGGATGCCTCATAGCTTCATGTATAGAAAATACTTGATTTATTTATTAACATTTCTGAATTTAACTCCGTATAGATTATTATTCTATGCGTTCTTTCTATCATTTTAGACAAAAAAAAAATGAATGGCGGGTAGAAAAAGACGACGCAAAAATCAAGAATAACTTTATACAATATATGGCACATTCTAAGCACAAGGGACACATGCTTGCCTCCTGATAATCGAAACAACTAAGAATTTATTCCAAAAATCTTCTGTTTAGAGTTAATAAATAAACATATAGTGAAAGGTAAACCCTACATTTGATTACTTAAGAAATTCGCTTTGATAGGAAGAAAAAGAACAAGATGATGAAGATTTGTCTTTCTAAAAGCACATAAAAGAAATAGAGTTGAAAGTGTATGTAAAATTATGGTCTACAGAGAACAGAATTCGAATATTTCGAAGTAAAATCAGACACTTCGCTTATCTCAGTTATTTAAGAACAGACGGTATATAATACAGGCTTCATTTGCTTATGAAATGCTAGTATCTTGTTCTAATGGTAAAATTCCTATGGAAAGAAATACTTAATATGCGGCATATGTATGGTTTCAAAATTTTAAATTGTTATTTTTTATTATTAGCTGAAGAAATGAAATGGAGATATAAATTTAATTACAAGAATATATTTATTTTATCTGTCATGAAAAAGTGATCCGCTAATGAAATTTCATTGATAACAGCTGAAATCATTGAGCTGAGGTTAGCTGAGGACACTTAATATTTTGCTTTAGTATTGCTGAAAGCTAGGACTATAAAATTAACTCATAACTAAACCGTAGTTCTTTCACATTTACAAAAAACTTAAATTCTCTAACTTCAAATACAAAGCCTACAGTAATTGCTGTAACTTTTTTCCTTTCTCTTTTCAATTGTCTTCATTCCTGATTCTGTTTTCTATCATCCTGGAGGTAGCTCGGAATAAACTTGAATATTTATAAGATTTTACATCAGAGCTTAGTTTAGGTGCGATGAGCAGCAGAAGAAATAAATTAAACAGTGAGATCATTGCATTAATATTTACAAAAAAAGCTTATGTAAGGTTTCTTATAGAAAATGTGACATAATATAGCCATTTTTATCATAATCTATTTCTCAGAAAAAAACCAAATGATTCAGCTGGCGTTGTCATTCCATGAAGAAAAATCTTGAACATACAAATTTAACACTGCTCAATATTTTACAGTTTCGTAACTGCACTTCGAAGTTTCCGTATGTAATTGAACACCTAAAAATTTCCAAAGAATTTTTTTACTTACTTTTCTTCGCTCCTCTACACATTTTTTTAGTTTCATGATTTATCCGTTCCCTCTTTTCTTTCGACGTTTTTTAATACTTATTTCTCATTTAGTATCTGTATTTCATAAGATTCATTCTCAGAATTTCTAACTCAGATCTGAAACTTTTATTTCCTTTTTTAATTAATAAGTCTTTTAATAAATACACGGTAGTTGTTACACATATTTTTTTTTTAATTTCGCGAGATTTTTATGCCAGAAGTTTTCCAAAATATGAGTCTAGCGATCACTTGGTCAGCCGGGACCAAAGGTTGCTAAGTTTTTCATTATTGGGAGTAATACCGTGTTCTGAAAAGCAATGATCCAAGCGTGTTGTTGTGACTAATCCTCTTGCTCTAAACGTATACTACGTGAGGACTATGAATTCTGAGAGACTATGAATGTGAATGAGCTATAAAGACTTGCTTTTTGTGTTGGTGAAGGATTGGACACCTTTTCAACTACGTCAATGAGGTTATCATAGATAATTGAGGCAATGCGAAACTTTTCAGAGAAACGCATTTCTCTCAGCACTAGTTTGAACTGGATGTTGATATTTCCGCTCATCAATTTGTTTCGCATATGTACTGAGACATTTCATTAGCTAGGAAGAATATTTCGCCTGTAGCACTCTATCACAGGAGATGGACAGAATATACTTTTGGAAGGTCTTTGCTAAGGTCAACCAGTAGCGGCATTTTTTTAAAGCAGAAAAGATAAAAAATGAGCAATGTCCTCGCCGGGACTCGAACCACGGACCTCTCGAACACGCGTCGAGAGTGCTCATCACTACACCACGAAGGCATTCCAAGAAGGCGGGAGAAATACCTTATACACTCCCCCTTTTAAAGCGCGACAGGTGCTTAATGGACCCGTCCCCAAATCCTGGTGATGAAGAATCATCATTAACCACCTTTTAGTTCGGGCACCACTTTAGAGACATTAGGTTATTTTGAAGCTGGAAGCGTGATGATTGAGCAATACCCTCGCCAGGACTCGAACCACGGACCTCTGGAATATGCGCCGACCGTGCTGACCGCTACGCCACGAAGGCATATAAAAAAGGCGGGAGAAATACCTTATAAACCAATTAAATTTGCTGGAAGTGGACATTCACAGAAAGGTATATCCCGATGCGCAGTCAAGTGTAGCTTATAGGTCTAACAGCAGTTTATGAATTTGCCCAGCTCATTTTCACTTTTGCTGAGGAAAACGACGGATCCAAGGGTCATATACCCTTTCTTTCTACCATAAACCTCTAAGGCAAATTTTGACTCGACAGTATTTTAATGCCGTAAAGACTATATTTGCAAAGATCCATGCGTTCTCCAGTAGTTGACCACTGGCCCATCGCTATGGCAACCGGTTTTTCTGCTACTATGCCGAATATGGCTGCTGTGATTTTCAAGCACTTCAGTCGTAGCTTTCAGTATAATTATCAATACACATCACTATTTTCACCTTCATTATGACTCAAGACACTATTACAATATACTGACAATGTACATAAACCAAAGTTATCAGAATTCCTTTTATGGTCTAAGATCTGCTGCGAAATAAAATGAACTTTGTGAAGATAAATACATATTAGCTACAGATTATTTAATCGTTACATAAAGCTGTCGTGAAAAGCCGATTAATAAATATCCCGTCAGTAAACGGCAAGGAAATATTTACTGGTTAAGTTATTACCAGTAGAATTTTCAGCTTCATTTGACCAACTGAATATTTTATTAAGATATGAAATAATAATAGCATGCGATAGTAAAAAATATACAAAATTATTTAAAACATTTTATTTCTTGTCCCCTTCCCTCAAAAAAGGAAGAAGTTTTAAGTAATTAAAGTTGCTAATACAATCCCAATTTTTTGCAGTTTGTTAACTCCAATTAATGTACATTGATTCATACATCGATATCCTTATAAAAATTAAATTTTAAACGATATTAAAGTATGATGCTACAGTCTATACTTTTAAGCATGGTACTTCTTGCTACTATAGCATTTCTTTAGAATCGAAATGGGGTAGTAATTATTTTTAACGCTAAGAATATGTAAAAAAAAATTCCGGAAATATGTTGCATGAAAATTACCATTTGTAGATGTAACACAGCGCATTATAAGCATACGCGCCATTCAAAGTTTTCTTTTTTCCCTTGTAAACAAACCTATCTTCATTTGTATAAAGCTTTCCTCCCACATATTTTTTTTATCATACAAGAATATCCTTTTTTTGCGTGCATAAACTCATAAAAAGTGTTTGAAGCTACCGTATTTGCAAGGTTCTGTTTTTGTGATTTATTATCGAAAAAAATATTAGTTTCCATAATTTATTCAACTTTAATATACTTATGTTATGTTTTTCTGTGAGTACATGGAAAAAAAAACCAAGTGAGAATGAGTAAATTAGTTGAGTAAACAAAACAAAACAAAACAAAAAAACAAGTGTAGGAACTTACAGTTGTGATTATTAAGGGATTGTTGAAATCTGAAATTTTAACAACAAATTGCAAACAAAAGTTTTTTTTATTACTTTAAAATTCACTGTAAATGGAATTAGGGATTGTGTTACGGTATAGGTGTCTTAATCTTAATTCTCCCGCTTTGCTTCATAATAAATGAAATTCATTCTCAATTCAACTCCTGTCCGTTTTATATAAAAAATTTATATTCTTGTTTCATTTTTACTTACAGTTTATTAAAATAGAAACCATTTATCCAAACTAATAGCAGCAAAATACTCAGATACAGTTTTTTGAATAGCACATGAAAATTATTTTTGGATTTTTTATTTAAATGAATGTACATAAAGTGATTAATCAGATGTACATACTGTAATACATTTACAAATTATTTAAAGTAATGTACAAACTACTTTTATTTTTAGTCCAAAGGGGCTTTGTCTCTGAAAGACTATTGTTTTAGTTTTCCCATTTTGCGTCGGAAATATCAAATGTCGGTTCATTTTTCGAACTATTGCCACCAAATATTTCAGCCCTGTATTATAGTTAAAGAAGTTAAATAATAAAGAACGTGTATAAATATATGCATTTTTCTCGCATTGTGATAAAACGACGGTCCCTAGAGCCATCGAATTTTGAATGACGTAATCCTGCTGCGAATCATGGGCATCTGAAAGCCCAAATTTGAAATTTATTTTATTATCGATTTCATATTTTGTAAAACTTTAACGAATTTTTGATTAACAAACTCAAGGATTTCAAAGCGAGCAATGGCAACGTTGTAATGACAACGTACAGAAAAAACATTTTTATCTCCAGCGCGTGAGACTGTGTATAGGAAATTCTAAAGATATGTTCAGTTTATAATTATTTTTCGATATTGCTCTTGAACTGAATTTTATGGTTTAAGTGCGAAGAGCATGATATTTAATAAATAAAGGTCCCACATAAAATGTTAAAAAACGCCCCTTTGGACGTAATTTAAAATCTGAAACCTTTCAGGTTTTCTTTCTTTTTATTTATTTGTTTGCTTATTTTCATTTATTTATCGGGAGAACTGAAGGGTTTCCTAAATATGAATTTAAATTTCACTCGAGAAAATTATTAGATACGTGCTTTTTTGCAAATGGTAAATGTAGTTTTTTTTTAATGAATGGCATTGCTTAGCAAATTTCAGGGTATGTCTGATTTGTAGCTTGTCGAATATTAAATCGGTAATGTAGTTCGTAGGATTTGCTTCACTTCAGCATTTGCTCTGTAACTCTTGACACAATAAGGTGATTCTGATATTCAAAATATCAAATATCACGAACTAATGCGGTAAAGATTTGGTCTCAAGATAGATCCTCAGTCCTATTTACGAAAACATTCAACAATTTTATCACCCATGTTAGGCTTATCAGTTCTTTGAAAGCCACCAACTATTCCAATTTCTTTATCACTGTGTCCATACATATTTCTAAACTGCAGTTGATGCGCAGTTCGCTTTTTCTAATAATCCACAAAGCATACTTAACTTTTCTAACATAGATGTCATTCCGTTATTAGTTACTCATTAAGTACAAGATGAAACAAGGTCGGCACAAGTGCATTTTTGTAGGTACATATTAGGGATATTTGGGGATTTCTACCATTTAGCTTCTGTCCCAATTTTTAGGGAGAACACCAGAAGGATGGTGCGAAGGCCTTTGATTATGCCGATGTTGACAGACAATGTATATTTACAAACAACCATGACTTCTCTGGGATTCGAACCCGGGCACATCGGTAAGGCAGTCAGCATCACAAATCACTATAGTGTCGGGATGATGTTCATTTGCATAAGGGAAACGGTATACAAATAGGTTTTTGTAACAATAAAAACTTCGCATATATAGCTTCCGCAGTTATTTTGTGTAAACGTTTGGTAACTAGACAAAGATTTTATGCACACTCTGTATATCTCGCAGCCACTGGTACAGCAGCGTACCTCTTCCAAGAAGTAAGTCCCTTCTTGGTTCTCTTCGATTATGCGCAGTTTATATAACTGTTAGTCATATAAAACAGTGCTCCGCAACCGGTGTGCCGCGGCACACTGGTGTGCCATGAGTAGGATATAGGTGTGCCGCAATCAAATACATGTATTTGACATTTTACAATTTTTTATCATGTATTTAATGCACAATGACAATTTTTTTCCTTAATAATGTCTATTTTAAATGTTTTTATATATTTCACTGTTGTGTGGTTGTGTGTGTGATTGTAAGTGTGTCAGCATTTGAATTTTTTCGGCACTTCCTTGATAACTCGGAACTCAAAAATATATAATTTTTTTTAAACATAAATTTAAATGAAATATATTGGTTTCAGACCATTTTAATTAAAAATAATAGCTCTAAAACTGTTTTTTTTAATTTGAAATAAACCAATCAAATTGAAGAATTTTTGTTTTTTAATTTTTAATAAAAAATTTCGATTATTATGATAATTAATATGATTGCATATAAATAAATATGTTATGGTTTTATAATTGTATATTTTTCAAATTAAAAACAAAAATTTATTGTAAATTTTGTGTATAAATCAATACATATACATTAGCTTTTGGTGTGCCACGAAATTCCAGAAAGATTTTTTGTGCGTCGCAGGTGAGAAAAGGTTGCGGAGCACTGATATAAAATGCAGCACCATGAAGGAAGCATACAAACAATATTAAGCTTACATGATATATATACACGATGAAATATACAAATGACTATGATTAAAGAGCATGTGTACATGGTGGGAGCTTACAATCCGTATGTAAGGAGGAACGACTGTCGTTTTGAATAACGTGAGTTGTTCTCTAGTGAGATTTTGTGTGCGTGCAGCTTCAGTATCTCTCATGCAGGCCCATTCGAGCACGTTTATTCTTTCGCGAAATCGGTCATCATGTCAACATTCATATGAATATGGAACCGGTGGTGGATGCAGGGGCAAACGACTGATGGACAGGAGCAATTGCAACCGCCTTGCCAACACATTCCAGAAGATGACAGGCTTATTGCGCAAATGGCACTCATGGAGCGCGCTGCCGCATCCGCAACTATATCCCAACGAATGCGGTCTGTAACAAAATAGGTGTCTTCACAAACTATTCGACGTAGTTTACATTTCTTACAATGGATTGTCCTCTAAGCGTCTATTGTTTCGCTTGCCTTTAAACCACAGGCGTTTGCAATCGCGCACTGAGCGCTGCAGATGGACAACCAGATGGCATGACATTGTGCATTTATACGAATCGCGCATATACTTGCAGTATCGGGATGGTCGGATTCGAATTTGGAGACAGCATGGAGAAAGGCTGCTCTACTGTTATGTTATGCATCATCATACTGTTCCTGCACCTGGCGTTATGGTGCGAAGTAATATTTGATCCTACTCCCTATTGGTACAATTATCAACCAACCCTATATCTATTAGGTTTTGCAGCCTGTTCTCCTTCCTTACATTCAGGGCTTGCCTGCGGTCACATTCCAACAGGACAGTGCGCGACTAGACATTGAACGCAATATTCAGGCTTTCTTCTTAGACCTATCGCCCATCCTTGCCAAATTACATTGTCCCCCTGTTCTGCTCAATTCGCCACATCTATCGCCCATCGAACATGTTTGGACAATGACGGGAGAGCACCTAGTCCGGCATACCGGACTCGCGGATACACCAGATGAAATATGGTAACGTGTGGAAGGCAGTATAGGCTGCCATTCCCCAGCAACACATCCAAAGCTTCTTTCACTCAATACCAGAGCGTGTAGCAGCGGTTTTTGACAAACGTGGAGGCAACATATATTACTGATTTTCTCGTTTTCCTCAAGTCTCATCACTCACAAAAAGCTGTATTTGAAATCAATTAACTTTGATACACTGAATTAATTAGTATTAGAAAAATATTAGTATTTACCGGTCCTTGAAATTTTACAATAACTATGAAATAACAACAGCAGTGGTAATAAACAATGTAATTTTATAACGGTTCTGTTTTAGACATTTTGTTTATATAATACGCTCGTCTATGTCTTTATAATTCTCTCTGGAAAGCATGAAATCAAATCATAAAAAAAATAAATAAAAAATAAAACTTCAAAAAATTTGCTTACAAAATATCTATTTTCGCAAAATGTATTTCTTCTCTTTTTTTCGCAAAATGTATTTATTCTTCTCTTTGCAAAGCATAAGATTAAATAATAAAAAATAAATAAATAAATAAAAATTAAAAAAAAACATTTTGCTTACAAAATATCTATTTTCTCAAAGTCATTAATGTTGCATAATGTTCCTAAAGGCAATATAAAATGCTCAGAATATTCCAAAGCATGCATTTAGAGTACATATTCCTTTCTTTCAAATAATCAACTGATTGATGTTCAGCACTTAATAGGATGAAGTTCCATTTAAATGCAAAAATTTCGTTATTTTGTTTACCCAGTGGAGTATTTCTATGCATTTTAAATGATGCGCAAGACAACAAATTGGATGATGTGCATGCAAAGTAATTGCCTAAACGTAATTTTGAAAGTGTCTTTCACGCGTTTTTAGGGGCATTCTGTAAATAAGTTCATTATTATTTTTTTTTTGGAAAATGAACAAACAAACATTATCTGATATATCTCGTGATTAAAGCGGTTAAAAATCAAGCATAGTTATAAGCATTTTTTGTGCAGTTCATTTTCTTTTCCATGTTTAGAAATCTAACGTAAAAATAAAAGGTTCGTGAGTTTATTTAGAAAAGGCACTAATACTACTTTCATATCATATATACAGAAAAACTTTTATCTTTCCGTTTTTCCGGTTTTTCCAATGATGGTTTGTGAATGGTGAACTGTTTTTTTAATAATTTCTAATTCACATACTTTCTGTTCTGAAAAAATGGTAATGCACTTCAGAATAAATTTTAATGGTTTTTCCACGCGTGCCATAGTAACAAATTCGTGCGTTTCATTCTAATTTCATTTATTTTGAGCCATGAAAAAAAAGATATAAACGAAAGAAATAATTTAATTACAACGAAACTAAATTCCTCTGAAAATCTAAATAAACGCAAACTATCATGTTAATTCCGAATATGAGACGACGTTTATCCTCTGCCCCCAACCAAAGCTAAAGCACTGTTCTGAAAATGGAATTGAACGTATACGTGAAATATAACATGACAAAAGTGATAGGATTTTAAGCTTATGTTTTACATTAAACAAAATGCATTTATTTAATTGTACCATAAGATATGATATTTTGACCTTGTAATTAGTATATGTTCTGCTGAATATTTTCAATTTGTATAATCTATATTTGTGAGACTTTTTCAAAGTCTTTTTACCCTGTAAAACATCTTCAAATATTCAGGCTTATCTTAACAGTTAGGCCAATATTCAGACTAATACAGTATTTAGCTTTATTTCATAATTATTTATGAAAAAGGTTATTTATGTAGTCATTAAATTACCAGCATTCTTGGGTTTATTTTGCTGTATAAATTTATTTCATACTATTTCCTGCTATTCGTGTACATTTTCATTTTAATTTATTTTCATTTGCATTGAACAGTCATTGCAAAAATACAATTACGTTCAACTTTGTTTTTAAAAAATGAAATGCTTCCCTTTGTCACATATTTTCTGAGATGGTTTAAACGCATAAATGGTTGAGTAGTGGGAAAAAATAGAAAAACAAAACCTACTGAACATTGGTAGTTCGATCCAGGTTCGAATTCCGGCGAAAAACCAGCGGACAAGCGGTAAGGCCGTTGAATATCAGTAGTTCTAGTCGAATGCAAATCCTGACGAACGAACCGATTGCGTTTCTAATTTTCTATATGTAATTACGTGTATGAGAACCAGTTTCCCTTAAAACGTCCTATACGAACACATTCCTTCCCCTAAGAAGATAACCGCTGCATGTTTTGCCACAATCTAGTTCAATCCATCTAATAAAAGTGCAACTAATGCACTGGCTGTATGAACAGTTTCGTGGCTTTCCCCGTATTTAACATAAATTGATCCAATTTTATTTATAAAACCCTCCTTGAGAACATCCTTTGATTAAGTAACTCTCGAGTGCCATGATATAATTTATTAGACACACATTAATTATATTTAGAGTAAAATAATTACCTATGCATCTGTTTAATCAGCACAGAGGTCAACGAGGGTTGATTTGATAAAAATCAGTAATTCATTGCGAAACAAGTATCGGTACTAAGTTCTTCAAAGTAATATTTCAGTTCAATATATGTATATATTAAAGAGGAAGAATTCTGATTGTATAGTATGCTAACGTGTTGAGTTCGTAATATCTAAGAAACTTGGCAGTCGAGGCGGTTTTAATTCCAATTTTATTTTCCAGTTGACGTTTGTGGCCACAATCACTTGGCATTCTACTCGTGCCTATTCAAGAACATTTACATTTCTGATATTGTTGCAATAGGAAGCAAGCACAGCGAAATTACGTCCAAGCAGCGCCCAGAGAGAAGCTGAAGTGCGTATTTATCTAATATGGAAGCACACGAAGGGAAAGATTTGGTTTGAGTTAAAAGTTTCAGTTGCCAATTATTACGTCATCAGCTCTGCCATGGCCGTGCAAAATGCAATGATCTGGAAATGACGCAATCCAGAGAAGTTATTACGATTTTTAGAACAGGGAGGGAGAATTAAAGGGAATTAGGGGTTAGTTTAAATTATAATCCTGATTTACATATTTTTATCTTACATATATATATAAATTATTTTAACAACGACACTTTTCACATGTTTCATATTTCAATAGATCACTTAAATGCATAAATTTTGAAACATCAATACATAAATAAAGAATAATAAATTAAAATTGAAATTAAACGCAACAGAAATAAAAAGTTCCCAAAGTCCACATTTTATGCAGTCCATGAAGTTCAATCAAGCATTCATTCGAAAATATCGAACATCATTCGAAAATATCACAATGTCTTAATCCTTTATGCTCATAAAAGAAATTTTAAAATTAGGAGAAAGTACTCTACTATTATATCTATATTTTTGGGTTGGCAAATATCTTGTCTCAATGCAGAATTTAAATTCATAATTTTACAAATTTTAAAAACAAGATGGTTTTGTTTAATATAGAATCATATGAAAGTAAGAACATTAACTGCAGGAAATTGGAGATTCTAGACACAAACTGAGATTTCTCATTTAATAACTGTTTTCATAATATTTTCTTGAAGGCCACCCAGTGTTGAGTGTTCGATTCCAGTTCCCAGACATTTATTTTTTAAAACATGTAGCAGTTGTAATTTAAAGGTGATTATGGAACCCATACTTGAAAACTCTCATGTCGGCGTCCTAGAACTTTTTTGCATAGTGCAATGGCTCTGATTTACACAAATCATGATTGATAACAAAATCTTCGAATACAATTGGAAAGAAAATGAACATTTAAGTTCTTTCTGTTACATAACATAAAAGTAAAGTCATCCAGACCAAATAAAAACAAATCAGAACGAACAATGAAACCGTATCTTACATTTTAAAAATATGGAAACTTATTTCTTCTACTATTCTAGTGAGAATTTGTTTTAATAGAGGAGTGTTTATAAATTCTTAAATATTTTTTCCTTCCCAGAATGCACATGCCATTTTACAATGCAATATTATTTAACAAATTCGCTGCAAAAATAATTTTTTTTTCTCTTAAGTCTCTGCTCTATTAACGAAAGTTGACAAGTGCAACATTATTGCATTGATACTATTTTTTTAAATACATTTCTGGAGCTAAATTTTCTGTTCGAATCAAATATAATAATAACACATATTCATTTAATAAAAAAAACTGGATTTTCATCCCTAGACCAAGCGGACTGTAACAAAATCCTACTGGTATAATATTTAACGATTAGCTGCACAAAAGTCCACACTCCGGAACAGAACAAATTTATTTTGCATGATTGCTTAATTATTACCTTTTAAAATAACTGCATAAAAATGAAACAAATATAAAATACGCAAGCTTTAAAAAATGCAGAATTATAATAAAAATACATCCTAAATTAAAGCAAAAGAGAAAAGATTAAAAAAACTGAATTTTAGTATTTTAAACAAAAGCATAAATTAAACTATAAGATTTAAATTACACAGACAGTTACCTGACCTATTCAAGGTAATTCTGGATTACTTTAGGACAGAATGACCTTACTAATGAATAACTAAATTGAAAGATAAATTAAATACTCGTTCCAAGCTTGCACTAAAAGAATTGAAAGGGATATTTAAGAGATAGATCAAAATCTAACAAGCGCCTTTAAGAGGCGTTTAAATTTAATACAAAAACATGATTGACGGACCCATTCTTATATTTTATAGCCTTGTCATGCATTTCTTATTTTTATACCACTTTACCTGCTCTAGCAGAGGTATTCACCACCAGACATTCGGTATTAGTCCTGACAGGTCATTCATTTGAGCCTCTAAAAACGAGGCTCGTCACATGCGAGTTACGGCTTATATTTCTTAGTATGTAGTTTGTCAGAGTGTTCTGGCAACAGCTATGGAGAGCAAAGTTGTAAGGAAGGCAGTGCAAAAAAGAGAAGTTTGAGATTTCTCTCATATACATACATATAATATATATATCCTTACCCGTATGGTTCTTGAGAAGAAATTCCTCCCTTCTGTTCTTCAAATTTTAGTACCTTCAATTTATCTCGTTACTTTCGCTGTATGAATTATTACCCTTCTAAAGAAAGGAGAAAATATGTATCTCATTCTCTGAAAAAGATCGCTGCGAATTTATTTCATTTTTTCGCATAGTATGAACGTATGTATGCATATATAAGAATTTGTTCAATTTTTATGCATGGAGATATGGGACTGCTATGTCATTGGTATGCTTGTATTTTTTAATATAATTTTCCTATTTAAACATTCTTTTTAATATTTGAATGAATTTACATTTTTATCATATCCCAGTTATGTATTTTACATAATTTATTATTTAATTTATTCTGCTTACACTTTATTAATTTAAACGTTTATTGGTTTTTTTTTGTTTTATTTCAGAAAGGAACACAGAACACATAATTTGTACAAATGTTTCAGAGGAATGATATTTGATGTGTTGCTATGTGTTAGTTAACGATTATGCTATTTATTTCAGATTTCAACTTTTCGAAAAATATTGCATTAAATAATTTCTCATTTGCGAAATTTACATATTTTGAAACTGATATGTTCCCTTATTTGATGAAATGTGTTATAATATTTTAACGGTGTTATAATACTTCAGTGATACGCACAGCTATTGCTATAATGCATATTTGAAACATGTGTCTAAAATTGAATGATGTTGAGCTTGAAGTTGTGGAAGTGAGAATTTTTTGGAGTACAAAGCACATTTAATTGAATCAGTAAGTACTACGGGTAAGAAATAAAAGAGATAGAATGGACGCTGAGGCCTAAAGGATTTAAATATATAGTCCAAAATTATTTTACTTTTATTGCTATATCTGATTGATACCGACGGAGTGCTGATTTTAGATTATCCAAAAAAATATACCATATCATGATTCTCATCATATGGTTTTAACAATTAGGCATAAAGATAAAATCTGGCAACAGCTTTCACATCCACTACTCTGACGTAATTTAAAAAAGAACAATCCTGCCTCATAAGCTCAGTAACTTTACATCAGATGACCACCACTATATTTTTTTTTAAATATCGAAAAAAAAGTATGTCTGGTGTCGGGATATTTTCTGCAGAATATACTTACAATTCCGGAATTCAAGACGAATCATATCATGCTTTTATTTTCAAATTTTCAGTTTATAAATCTTCTCTGGATCAGATTCCTTTCTCAATTTCAATAACAAGAAAAACGTTAATAGTTATCCTTAAAATAATTCAGCATAGGAGTTCTTTGGGTGGATGTTATGGAACTAATTTACATTGAGTTTTCCCATTCCTGAAAATACCTAAGCTAACTAAATACCTCTTTTATTCGGGAATGAATATCTGAATTGATACAAGAGTTATATCCTAGAGCCAACCTCAGATTGCTAGAGTAGTATATTAAAACTCAATAATTTTCAAGAGCGACAGCAAGATTTCTCTAAGGGCTGGAGTTAGATATTTTTATCGTTTAAAAATTAGTAAAACAGTTTTAAACAGGATTAAAAGATATTTGAAGTAAATGAAGAAGAATTTGGCATTTTATTAACTAGTGCGGGTATGTATAAACATAAGTTATTGCTTCCATGTGTTAGAGAAAATATTTTAATACGGTATATATATTATAAAATTATGCTTGAGGTAACGAAAATTTTAATTTAAAATAGATAACTAAGAATTTTCTCTGATTTCTAATTTTATTTTTTTATGAAGAAATCGTAGATATTTTTTTAAATAATAATATAAAAAGCTTTTACTTTGAGCGAAGATAAATTCAATAATTCAAAAATGGTATTCAGCCATTTTTACATCCTTGTACGAAGTAAAGAAAGTATTGTAATCGCGAAAAATTTCGAGTATCATATTTTAACGAAAATATATATTTCAACTGCTCTAGAAATCATTTGATCGATGTTTTTGCGTTACATCTATACGCACGAACAAAGGAAAGGACTATTTTTTGCAAAAGCGATTGTAAATGGATTTAAAATGGATTCAGAAGAGAATTTTATTCTATAAATGCCATCGCCCCGGCAGTATGTTGCAAAAATCTAATTACTTGCTTTTGTTCACTATTATTGGAAATTGTAATTATTATTGGCAGACACACAATTTAAAATTATTATACACATAGTTTTAAAAGAAATAATTACTGGTCGCCGAAAAAGCATGTAACATAATATTCTTCAGAAACTATAATCGTGTTTCAGAAGTTAAACTCTTGTTGAGTATAATGTCCTCTACATTGAATAGGCCAGAGAGCCACAGTTTGGCCATGTCTGTTCTAAATCTTAGGAATGGCCTTTCGGTGAAACGTTGCCACTTATTTTCGCTCACTCAAACCCCTTTTCTTTTGGGGTTATCAATGAATCCCTGCACATAGAGCACTAGTTATTCAGCCAGGTATCAGGGATTAAAAGTCTTTAAATTGTTTAAGATGATATATTTCAACTTTTTAGCTCCTACAAGAACCTTGCTTGAGCTAAGAACGGTACTGAAATTAAATTAAGAGAACTGATTTGTTACTTAACAGTTGGCAACACTGGCACAAACCCATACGGGCATAGCAAAACATGTCATCGTTGCATAGAGCTGCCAAATTAAGCAACAGTAGCATGCTAGGGTGCGGAAATGAAAACTTTTATCATTGGAAAATATCTCACGGAAATGTATTGTTAACATTAAACACACGAGAACGCTTCTTTTGGAGTTCCGCAAGAAACGACGTTGAGAAATGGTGCCGGTCTTGCGATGCAGCCAAGAAAGGACCGAAGTAAATGCTGTCGCGGAAGACTGCAACGATGCAACGTTGGAGCGCCTTTCGAGCGAATTGCCCTTGATATACTGGGACCTCTGCCATGGACTAAAGATGGCAACAGATACATTCTAGTTGTCATGGATTATTTTACGAAGTGGCCTGAAGCATACCCAATTACAGACCAAGAGGCTGTCACTACGGCTGAAGTCCTGTTGCAGAACTGCGTATCTCGATTTGGAACTCCCCTCCAGATTCATACCGACCAAGGCAGGAACTTCACTTCGGCTGTGTTCAAAGAACTGTGCGACTTATTGGAAATAAAAAAAACACAGACCACCCCGTTACATCCGCAGTTTGACGGCATGGTGGAGAGATTTAACCGCACAATCTTGAACCACCTATCGCTTATGGTTTCCAAAAACCAAGAAGACTGGTATCGTAAGCTGCCCGTTTCCGCTTTCTTTCCCTAGTGCCCTCCCCGAGAGTACCCGGTATTTCCCCTTTCAAAAGCTCTTTGGTCGTGATCTCCGTCTTCCGAGTGACCTGCTTTTCGGCCGTCCTCCGGATCTACAGTCTGAGTGACCTGCTTTTCGGCCGTCCTCCGGATCTACAGTCCTCTCCTGAGGAATACGTTCAAGATCCCCAAGCACGGTTGGAAACGATGCACAGGTTTGCTCGAGAGCGAATTAACATCTCGAGGGACAGGATGAAGAAGAGGTACGACGCAAGAGCGACCGAACATAAGTTCCAAGAAAACGACAAGGTTTGGCTGTGGAATCCGAGCCGTCGTAAGGGCATTTCTCCCAAACTGCAATCGCATTGGGAGGGTCCCTACACAGTCCTCAACAGACTGAATGACGT
>KK115913.1:90336-116044 GCA_000611955.2 Stegodyphus mimosarum | reverse complement strand
TATATATGTATATATATATTTGCCTCCTGTCTAGTTTATGCGTCTTATGCACATAAAATAAAATACTTTTCTTATGAGAAGGAGAATTTCAGTTCTTTTAGTTGTATTTATAAATATGCGCGCTGAAACAGTTCTCAGTAGCAAAAAATTGACTTCGAAATTAATAGACATCGTAACATATTTTCAGATGTTAAACTGGAATTTGAGGCTTCACGTTAAAAATTTTCCTTAATTTTTACTAGATATTAAAATTCCATCTTCAGGAAAATGCAAAAATTTCCAAAAATTATTATATTCCATATTAAAGAATTTTTTTACTTCTGAACTCTTCATGTTACTTACGCAAAAATGCAAGATAAAAATACGACATGTTTCTGCATAAAGACATCTTTATAAGCATATTTACAGTTCCAATGTCAGTCTACTGTTACGCGAGGAATTTAAGGAAAGAAAGTGGTCGGAGACATTTATCTGTATAGCAAAGACAATAAAATATTTAAAAAGGAAGATGTTTGAAAGTTAGTTGCTTTTTTTTCGGTTACTTTTGATGTTTTATTTTCTTGCATTTGGTTTACTGAATTCTCTTCGCAAATATAGTTTCTAAGATCTTGTAGTTATATTAGAAAATATTAGTTTTCACCAGAGACTACCCCAAAATCTTACGCAACAAATGTGTTGTCATAAACTTGATGTTTATAGACAGAAGTACTTCAATATTACCCTCGGATTCATCTTCATTGTAAATTACTTTAACGCGTAAACGAACCCACGATTTCTTTTCATGCATTCTGCAAACATTTTTTTTTTTCATTTTTTCCTTTCTTTCCCTTGAATTCTAAAACAGAGATGTAGCTTTTAAAGTTCTTAATAATTGCTTTCTTTCCTGCTCGTCGACTGTTTTTCCCAAAACAGAAAAGTTTTCGGTTAAAAGTTTCCTATGAATATACAACTTGTATTAAAGATCTCTGTATTTTTTAAGATGGCAAGCCTTTTATCGTTTTACTCATGTAACATGCATACATTTAATTATTAAAATATGAAGCTTGTTATATGTCACAGTAATTTGTATAGCTAATAATGTTATTTAGTGTAGTCTAAATTAGATCAACCTGATGATTTATTGGAATTGGAATCGACGCATTTTAGCTAGAATGTACTAAGTTTTGTAATATGACTAAAAAGAAAAACTAAGTGGCTGTCTGATCGAGAGGCAAGGTCAAAACTTGTATTTATAAACACTTGTTGCCTAGGTGTACAGGCACAGGTAACAAGCTTCAAGAAGAAGCTGCATGATTTCTTGTTCACGTTCGTACACTAAAAGAAAGAACCCCGAAACTTCCTTTGAATAAAATTCATATTGCTTTTTTCTATTGGCATCCTTTATAAATATTAAGAATGAAGATTATAAATTTAATTCAGGAAAGTATTACAGATATAAGTTTGATACTTCTATCGTGTTTATCTTAGGTTTCTGAGAAATTTTTTCCCCTTTCCTTTGGCTCTGAGATAACATTTGTACGATATTTTCTCAGAGGTAAGAAAGAGGAAAAAAATAAATAAAAATGAGTAAGTTAAATAGAATGAATTGAAAATGAACAATGAATTGTTCAAAATATGAAAATATATTTTATTTACTCCCTTGAAAATATATGAAATTAGCAATAAAACATATATATATATATATATATATATAGAGAGAGAGAGAGAGAGAGACACCTGATTTTGTATATATATATACTCTATAACAAAAATGTCGACGCACCAAAAAGAAATCCTCCGATTGCTTTGAAATTTCGTACGCGTAAATGTTTTTGACCAAATATGCAACTGATTAAAATTTCATTTCCAATGAATGAATAGTGCGATCTTCAGCGCATTGGAACTGCGATTAGAAGATGCTGACAAGAATGGGACAACAGCAAATTTCAGCGTCATGATGGTAGCAGTCACCTAGGGCTACAATAAATCGATGGGGCAGAATGATTGTCAGATCAGCTGTCACAGTGCCTGATTCATCGCTATCAACCATCAGACGTACGACCCGCACATGAGTGTCAACCATGACCATTCATTAACAGCTGAGAGCGAAATCTAAGCTCGTACCGACCGTTACGCCACCTGCCACTCACGCGTGAACACTGTCGAGCCACATTACAGTGGTGCTTGGCTCAATCAAGTTTGAGTCTTTAGCGACGAATTCCGCTTCCAACTCTGTCGTAATGACCATCAAAGACGTGTCTGGAGATACCCAGAACAGCGGGCCGATCCTGATTTAGCTATTTCACGCCACACAGGCCTTCAACCAGGAATTATGGTTTGGTGTGGCATTTCCCATAATAGACGGAGCCCTTTGGTTGTCACACTTAGAGCACAGTGGTACGTACGTCATTCTGAGACCTGTTTTGCTACCGTTCCTTTTGCATACCCAGGCCTTATTTTTCAGCAAGATAATGCCAGACCATGTGTTGCTATGAACTGTCTTACAGCTTGTCAAGCACTTCCTTCGCCAGCCAGATCACCAGGCCTCCCTTCCGTCGAGCATCTCTGAGAGATGATGGGAAGGCGATTACTTCTACCAGGGAATGTTCATGACCTAGTCAGACAAATGGAGCAAATTTGACAAGAAATACCGCAGGAACCATTCGGGAGCTTTATTATTCTATGCCACACCGTGTGGCAGCTTGCATTCAGGCTAGTGGTGAGCAACATTTTATTGAGCTCGTTACTTTGTAACTATGTAACCCTGAAATAAATCATTCAATTATTCTGAAATTTAAATCATTTTCTATTATGTACATAATTTTCCTATACATCAATTTGTGTCTCCATCGGACAACTTCTTCTTGGTGCGTGGATTTTTTTTCCTTTTTGTTATGGAGTGTATACAAAACTAACATTTAGCGCTCCCAGCTATTATATTTAGAAACTATGCCGCTTTGAGTTATGTTTGGATTGCTATTATTTTGTATTTGTGATTTAATTTAGTTTAACTTTAGTTCACTTTACTGTAATAGTTCCGTTTTATATCAGAGCTCTTTAGAAATATTCGTAAGTAAATTATACTGGAAATTTTTACATGATTCTTCAAGCTTACTCTGATGAACAAAAGTATGATGTACACTGGTGTGCAAAAATTAAGGACGAAGTCGAAAAATTAGCATATCAGCTGAACGAAGAGGCAGAGCGGACAGAAAGACCAATCAGGAGATTAAGTAAGGTGATGTACGGTAGCACATGCGCAGATATGCAGGTAGACGTAATGGGGGTGTGTGAGTAGTATAAAGCATGTTGTCGGTGTAATATCAGTACATCTGGCAAAGAGATTGCACGTCGTATAGCAGTTAAAATCACACCGAGTTGCTGCCTCAGCGAGAAATGGCGAATAATCAACCTGTTAGACGACATATGGATGCTTTTACCCGAGGTCGAATCATTGGGAAGTTGGAGGAAGGCCGCAGTGTGACAAGTGTGGCTGCAGAGTTCGGAATTGCTCACAGCGTCGTTTCACGACTTTGGAGACAATTTCAAACTACAGGAACAGCTATCCGGGGGTTTAGTAGTGGTCGTCCACGAGGAACCACACCCGCAGATGACCGGTATATTGCCTTACAGGCCAGAAGAAACAGGCGGCAGACAGCGGGAGAAATCGCTAGACACACGACACAGGCGACTGGACGACCGATATCGCGTTTTACCGTGGCCAGAAGACTGCACGGTGGTGGTCTGTTTGCAAGACGCCCTGTACGGTGTGTACCTCTAACGCCTGCCCATCGGAGAAGGCGTTCTCTGTGGTGCCGGAAACACCGGAATTGGAGAGACAATGAATGGGGACGAGTACTTTACAGATGAGAGCAGATTTAGTCTGAGTTGCGATTCTAGACACATACACATCTGGACAGAGCGGGGAACACGCAATAACCCCTTCAACATCATCAAAAGGGACTGTTCTGGAGGTCGCGGAGTTCTCGTTCGAGCAGACGTAATGCTTGGTAGCCGAACCGACCTTCATATCTCCCAAGGAGGTTCGTCACCTGGGACTGCTATTGTAACGAGGTTCTTCTTCCTTACATGCGTCTTTTCACAAGGGCTTTGGGTCTTCAGTTCCTCTTCATGAACGACAACGCTCCACCTCATCGCACAGTTACTGTCGAAGAGTGAAGATATTGAACACATGGATTGGTCGGCAAAGTCTCTGGATCTAAATCCCGTCAAGCATGTACGGAACTTACTAGGGAGACCCGTGGCAGCACGTAATTTATCGCCAGTAACGATTCCGAAACTGCGATTGGTGCTGCAAGAGGAACGAGCAGCAGTGTCTCAACAGCTCATTACAACCACATATCCAGCATGCACAAATGATGTGAAACCTGCCTAGCAGTCAGGGGAGATCATATTCCCTATTAAAGACCGGATGTTTCTTGCTGAACACCCATCACAGGGATGTTTCGGCCTTCAGTCGCATTGCGCTCCATGCTACTTTTTCAATAATTCTTTTTATTAAGACCGGATGTTTCTTGCTGAACACCCATCACAGGGATGTTTCGGCCTTCAGTCGCATTGCGCTCCATGCTACTTTTTCAATAAAGCTTCTTTTTATCCTTCTGATTTCTCTTTTAGTAAGTGTTGCTTACATTACTCATGTGCTTACGTATTGGGGATTTTACGGTATTAAATGTGTTGATTTGGAAAGCTTTTGTACAAAGTTATATTGAAAAAACCGTCTCGTCCTTAATTTTTGCACACCAGTGTATATTCAAAACAGCTGTTATATGACCAGAACAATGATACCAGATGAAAACCGTAAATATTCTCAACCTCAAACTCCTGAAAATATTTACTGCTGCTTTTAGAATATTAACAGGTATTTCCAGCTATTGATACATTTTCGGGTTTTCGGGTTCTAAAGACCCATTTTTGCGAATTTCCTTTCATCTCTTGTTTTTACTTTCTAATTACGTTCACGCTGTTCCTCATTTGTATATTTATTAGTTGTCAATTGCTCACAGTTATATGGCATTTGTCGGAGATATGTCCTGTGGCTGGATATTGAGCAATATGAATTACAAGACTGTCGTGATATTAAAGAGCTCAAGAAATAAAATTAATTTGTGAAAATATTCGAGATATCCTCCTTCTATGGTTTTATTTATCTGTGTTTAGCTTTATTTGTCTTCTGCTTTGTCTGAGTCAAATCTTGAAATTAATTTTTGACCTCCTACCGACCGTATTTTCTTGAGACTTTTCACATTTATACGTTTTTAACACAATAAAATATTCCAGAATGGTACTTCGAGATATTATATAGGGAGAGAGATCATTTTCTGTTTACTGCTAAACTGTTCTAAATTGTGGAATTTTAATTTTCTATAACATAGATGGAAAATTATTTTAAAAATGAATGTTTCAGAATTTTTAAAGTAATTTAAATTAAAATTTAAGTAATTTAAATTTAAATTAAAATGTTTAGGTAAAATACATGAAATTTTAAGTTAAGACATTTTGTTCTTTCTCATATCAAAAACAGTGATAATAAGCCATGACAAAAAAGTAAGAAGAATCAATGAAATCTTACCTACTATCAAGCCTGAACTGAAACTATATCCACGTAGAAAATGCTACTTTGAGGAAAAGAAGATGACGGCTAACGTAAAACTTCCTTTAGTCAATACCTCTGATCCGTTTTTGTGACCATCTGGTCAAGTTCTCTTGACTCCAGGAAGCTCTTCCCTTTCAAACTTTTCCACCTTTTTGAGGGTTCGAGGGTCACATGAATTTCAAGAAGAAAAAAGAATAAGAAGAAGAAAGGGAAAACCAAATCCGTTTCCATCGAGTAATCTAAGAAGAAATCCGACAGTGGAATTTCCGATATCGAGTAAAATGCGTGAGAATTCTCTCCACGTTGCATATAACTTCGTTCTCTTCTTCCCTTTCCCCCATTTCAGCCCAGCTCTCGTGTAGAAAAGTGAGATACTAAGCATTCGTTCTCAGTGTCGCCTCAGGACTTATCTATTTTGCTCTAAGTATGTTTGAAAATAAATAAGCAATGAAGTGTACATTTGATAAGTATTTAAAATTTTATTTCATATCGAAGAGGCTTTCTATATTATTGCTCATAAAATTGACTTTCTCGTATAAATATAAATAATTCGGACCCATTTTCTTTTCTGTACTTTTAGAAACAATGGTCAGATACATATTGTATTGTTAAATTCAATTTTATTTATTTCATAAAACATGTGTAAATACTTCTATTCTACAATTAATATTTATTAATTAAAATTCTACGAGTATTATCGTTTTCAAACAATTTTAGCACCGTTTAATGCATGTTTGAACTGAAAACGCTTATTAATTAATTAAATGATCAGTCTGATGGTTTATTTCCTAAACTGTAAGTCTGCATTGTGCTTTCCATGGCAGAAAGAGCTTTTGGATATTACTTTCCGTTCCTCTTCTTAACAACTTGTCACAGACTATTAATCGTGATGGTAGCTTTATTTTAAGAAAGAACTCATTTCAGCAGGCTCAAAGCACAATAGGCTGTAAGTGAGGTATCAAAAACCTTTGCAAGAATATATAGAAATATATACATGAACTACCTATTGCATTCTTAATTTTTTTTTGAATGAATGCAATGCTGTCTTTTAAAGTATGACTGGTTTTGGATCATGCCATAAAAAAATGTGGTTTTTGTACGTCATCAGATTTTCAGAATTAAAGTAAACAAAGTTCTTTTTTAATCTAAAATAAAACTTTCTTCATCCTCTACTAGTTAATCAGGATTATGATGGAATTTTTTCCAGTAGGATTTTCAGGGCTTCCTCGTCGAACTCTATAATCTTCCACGAAGAGGCTGGTCTTCTCGACCACAGTTTTTTGCTTAGAATTTGGTATGTCTGGAGCCACCGTTGATACTAACATACACTTATTGTCCGACTCGGTACACAGCATTAATACACCTATTTATAATTATTTAATTAAACTCATAAATAGCCAAATATGCCAAATATGCTTCTTTTTCATTTCTATTAGAACTTTCAAAAAATAACTGCTAAAATCGAACTGCTTTTTTAAAAACTTGCACTAAGGATAGGAACGAGATAATATTACTACCTGCTTTTATAACAAGTTGGTAATGATAGTTTATCCCGTCCACCACCATTATGTGCATGCAGATAAAAAAGAAGAGAAATATTTATGAGGTGGCCAAATATTTACGATAATGAAGTTTTAGTATTTGAAAAATATTGGGATGAACAAACGAAATTTCTCCTTTAAATATCGATTTTAAACATTTTCCTGATAATATGACGCAATGGCTTCTTCACTTTTTTTCCGTTTTTCTTATTTTTAATTTCCTAGGATAGCAGAAATCAACTATCATAAAACTTT
The DNA here is from genome assembly GCA_000611955.2 of Stegodyphus mimosarum. NCBI lineage: Eukaryota > Metazoa > Arthropoda > Arachnida > Araneae > Eresidae > Stegodyphus > Stegodyphus mimosarum. The sequence continues at coordinate 108,652 of KK115913.1, read as the reverse complement.
TATTCGTATTTTCTTTCAATTATCTCGACAAGGTTTGTTTCTCTTTTCTTCCAATGTAATAAGACCTTTTCTTATTACAATCGTTTAGGTAAACTTATGCTTTGTTAAGATTAATGATGTGTTTCCATTCAGCTCTAGCTAAATAGGCTTTACATTGCTTTACATTACTTATCTTTATGTTCAGCCACATGCCTAGACAAAACTATGTGAAAAATTTATTTTCTTGTTTTTTTAAATAAATCTTTGTATATTAATTCTTTCATTAGTGCTACAGATGCATTTAACTGCAGTTAGTTTTTAGTTACTCTTAAGACTTCATTTTAGAAATACTAGGCAGAAGTACGTCCATTTTTCAGGTGCATTAACATTTTTCCCCATAAATATAACAGTTAATTGTTTCTTCCTTCCATATTAATTAATACCATGCGTTTCATAACGTTTTTCGAATTACGGAATAAGAACATTGCTCTTCAGAAAGAGCAAAATTATAACCTTCCATTCACAATATATTCATATGCGGCATTTTGTAATAAGATTTGTCCAAAGGGTCAATTTTCCCTGAAGGACTATTGATTTCGTTTTGGCATTTTGCGTTGGTTCACTATAAACGTCGATTCACTTTTCAGATTGTTGCCACCAAATATCAGAGCCTTATATTATATTTAAAGAAATTAAATAAGGAAGAATCTGCATAAATGTATGTACGTTTCTCGCTTTGTGATAAAACAACGGTACCTTGAGCCATCAAATTTTTAATAATGTACATTTCCACCCGAATATGGGCATCTGGAAGTCCAAATTTGAGTTTGGAGTTCGTTTTATTATCCATTTCATATTTTGTAAACTTTGAACGAATTTTTTATTAACAAACTCAACGATTTAGAAGCGAACAGTGGCCACACTTTAACGGAAAAAAAATTGTGTCTAGCTCGCTGTGCATCGGAAATTCTAAAGATATGCTCATTTTAAAATTATTTTGCGATATTGCTTTTGAACTCAATTTTATGGTTTAAGTTCGTAAAACACTATTTTGAATAAATAAAGGTAACCCACGAAACCCTTTGAGCGTAATGTAAAATCTGAAAACTTTCAGATTTTTTTAAATAGATTTGATTTCATTTTATTTCAAATTATACAGAAACTTCTATTCCATAGCATTTACGCTATTTAATACTTTATCAAAATGTATCTAAAATTTATTCAGATACTCTCCGTTTGTACGCTGACAACTACTGTAGTTTACACATGCGCACAATTTAATGGGGGAGGGAATGTAGAGAAAAAATAAATTTAAGATTTTTATCCGTTGCTATCGTTTATTTAAATCAATCAATATTATATCATCAATCTATCAATATTTTATCATCAAATATCAAATAAAAATTTTAAAGCTAAACTTTTGAAGTGTTTCTTGACGTAGCTAATAAAGACTGAATTTCAAAATTTTAAAACGTTCGTTTCATGACTATCGCTTGATCTGAAAACATGCCACAGATACTCATGTATTTTGCATTATTTTAGAATTTTTTCTTATAACTTTTTACATGAGAATTACTCATTTAAAGTTTGATAATAAAGGATACGTTAATTGAAAATGAGATCTGAAAATTTCGGGAAACTACTAGCAGGTCAGGCTTTCTAGAACTGTCATTATGAAATTGATAAATAGAAAAGGTTAATTTAAAATTCAGTACTTTTGATCTATGAAGATAAACTTTCGATATTTTATATACAGGGTGTTTATAAATGAATGGTGCGGCTGTAAAAATGAATAATAAATCGATGAATTACGTTCGCAGTGGTAAAACCTGCAGCTTAAGCATTCGGAACTGTTCAAGTTTCTCAAGAGCTACCAGCTGTTTGCTTGTTATGCTTCCGAGATAGCAACGCAACAGGAAAAGGCTTTCTGTGTGCTCCGTTTTGAAGTATCCAGATCTGTGGTTACAGTGCAGTTTGAGTTTCGTATACGGTTTAGGCATTTTATATGACTTTTATAACTTTGCACTCTCTTTAAATTATGTCTTCTAATGCTAAATTGTGCTTCTCAAAAGCTAAATTATTTGCAGTCATTTAAAATTATTCAAGGTAAAAAGGTATTCACTCCATAATTTCAAACAACTTATAAGGTATATCTCCCACATTCTTAGCGTGCCTTCGTGGTGTAATGGTCAGCACACTAAGCCGGTATTTCAGAGGTCCGTGGTTCGATTCCCGGCGAAGGAATTGCATATTTTTCATGTCTCCTGCTACTAAATAACCTAATGTCTCTACAAACTCATACAATTATTTATTTAAATATTTTTTCTTTATTATAGAAGATCAAAGATGCCCAAGTTTTGCATTCAGAAGCATAAAAGTTTAACCTTACACCTAGCAAAGCGTTAGCATAAAAGTTAATGTTACATACAAATTGAGAATTTCCAGGCCCATTAGATATCCCTGATTGATTCTGATAGTCTTGAATTTCTAATTACGTTACGGCTGTGTCTTGGGTTGTAAAATATTCGCGAATTTTAAATGAATGGTAACAAAAGCTGACGAACAAAATTTACTTTTTATAAAGAAAAATCTGGAAGGGGTAATCAGGAGAAAATCAGGCGACATTTGTTTTAAAATTTCGGTGAGTAATTTTGTTAATACGCTTTTGTTCATATATTAATTTCAGAATAGAACAGCTGCAGAACGAATGTAATCAAATCTCCTCGTTTTTTCTTATGGACCTCTTGGCAATATCGTACACTTTCATCCATTCTTGTCAACTTGTCGTTTGAGGAGCAATATAGATGTCAGCAGAAAATTCGCCTTACAAAATCTCAAGACAAGAATGCGCTGAATTATTTGCCTTAAAATATGGTAACTCCTAAGTTTTTATAGGAATGAAACTGTAAAAAAAAGTTTGTTAGTAGCTGCTTTATTGCATGGGCGGGTTAAATAAATAATAATATCTATAAAATACAAGAAAATATTTGTTGCAGAAGTTAAAGATAAAACGAAACTAAAACCTAAATAGACTAGCCAAATACCTTTTGTAAGAAATCAAATGGAAAGCACAGCAAATTATTACTTTTGCTAAGTTTATTGGCTGAGATATTATATTTTCAGTCTTCACATTTTTTTAAAAATTTTTGCTCTTTTTATCTGCTTTGTTGCAGTAGTTTATAAGTTGCATTCATCTAGATGGTATTTTCTCCCTCCTCTCCGCATGCGCACGTGGTGTAACTGAAAACGCACTGGATTCGTATTCCAGAGGGCCGGAGTTCGAACCACGGCGAGAGCACTTCGAATTTCTTCGTTTCTCTGGTTTCCAACAAATTCTGAATGACTCTAGAAGTGGTGCCCGAAGGAAAAGGTGGTGGACGACATTTTGTCACCACTAGGATTTGAAAACTGAGTCCCTTAATCCCCAGTCGCCCTTTAATAGGGAATGTATATAAGGTGTTTTCTCTTTATTTTCCGCATGCGTTCTGGGTGTAAACGGAAGCACTGCTTTGTGGTGTTGCGAGTATTCGGGAGGTTCGGAGTTCGAGTCCCGACGAAGGCGTTGTGGTATAGCCATGTTACCCTTATTATCAAATTTTCGACTTTTCAGGAATAAATAGTCCCATATGTGGTATGAATCATAACTCCAATTAAGATTTTAAAAATTTAAATTTTACGCATAAAAATCTTCTTTTTTTGGTCATCTCTTTTACTTTATTTTCGTTTTTTGAGTAATCATTTTCCTCTTACCTTTTGAAGAACAGTTACATAAAATTTACCGTGACGTTACAATCGTTTTCCTTTTACCTTTTTAAGAACTGTTACATAAAATTCACCGTGACATTAGTTATGTACTTAGAATTATATAAGGCCGAGTAAAGTCATTTTAACTCTTTTTACAGTAGCATTAAATTCTAAACTTCTCGGTAACAATTAAAACTACTATAGCTACTTGAAAAGAAATAAAAAGTCAAGCCTAGAGAATTTTCCCTTACTTTAGCTTTTATCATTTTAAAATGCGTTATCTTTATTCACATACTCTATTTTGATTGTTATTTTTGTATTATAGTAGTTATATGACGATGATGCCTATTCCATAATAGTTTTCACTATTATTCACAGGATACAGAAATGAATTAAACGATTTCTTTTAATAGCTTTAATCCATAAATTGCTCTTTATCAATACAAAAATAAACCTTCTCGGGCAGACTAAAAATTGCTTTCAGATGAGACAAAATAATGAAATTTTTACACTATTGCGTCCTGTTCTAATAAATATATGTGAAAATGTTTACAAAAATTAATCTTCTGAGACAAAAGACGAACAACAAACACAGTAAAATTTCTTTTTTTCCAAAAAAAGGTATTTGCATTAGCTAAAGAGACATTACCGCAAAGTGCTTGATGAATTTAAACTGAACCTGAGCAAATACTTTTCTGACGCGTCAGTACTTAAAAACATTCTCTTTTCGGAAACAAAAAACTAAGTCATTTCGAAATTTCATTTTTTCTTGCGGAAGCAGCTGAATAATATCAGACGTCTATCGGTAGAATCCAATCTCTTGGGCCAATGTTTAACATCCAATCACTCAGTTTCAAATATTTCAGTTCAGTAGCTGCAAATGTTGCTAACATAATTCAATAAATGGACTTCTGCTAACTTTCAAATTACTCCACAGCTCTCAGAATTGGAAAACAAGTTAAATAAATCGTTACTCGCTTACCCTACATAATAGATTTTTCTCTCCGCATCTAATTTTTTCCCTCCTTGGACGTAAATTTTTTGAGGTATAAAATCTGTTTAATACAGCTCTAGATTGAGAATAAAGTATGGATTTTTCCCCCTTACCTTCTATGTGTGCATAACGTACCATAAGCCTTTTCGCATGTCATTAGTCGACTGAGCGATCTGCCCGCTGTGATACTCATTAGCAGGCATATTCGTTGGATGTCTCTATTCCCCTCTTTATAACTTTGTCTTATCACTTTCGACCCCTTTCCCATCCCTCTTTAGTAAGCTTTTTCCCCTTTTTATTAGGCCAAGCAACCGCCAAGTTAAAAAGAGGGACTGTATACAAATTTAGATAATGTTATTTCATGTCTGTAACCAGATTATACTCTTGAAGAGATAATTATTTACAGTTACAGGTGGCACATAATGTTGCAGAAAATTACAGCACAAGTCCCCGTCCGTGGTCTCACGGTGTATGTAGTTAACACGTCCGGCTAGCAAGTGAATGATCAGTTGGTTTTTCACGATTTTAGCACCCATAATTTTAAGTTTCTACCAGGTGAAGGTATGACATTATTGCCTCAGGAGTGTTTTAAGAAGTTAGGAGGATATTCGGGGATGTCCTGAGGATGTGATAACTAGGATTTTAAATCGTGATAGCATCCCGCAAGCTGTTGATGACACGTTAGCATGAATGACCTGAGAATATACTGGGATGTGACGATCAATCGAGAAATGTATTTGGGAAATTTAAGGGATATTCCAGATGTCCTAAGGAGGTGTACTAAGCCTATAAAGGGCATCTTCAAGATATCACAACGAGAGGTTTGTGCTGCATTATTTAATTTTTTATACTCCGCAATTTAGTTGCTAGGAGAAACAAAATAAAATCATGTTTTATTTGAGGGAGCAAAGCAATGCCACAAATGTCAGGTATTCTCTTATTTTTTATTACTGATTGGTATCTGATTGATCAGGATTAGTTATGTTTTTCAGTCGCAGATTAACTTCTTTAGATAGGGGATAGAAATCAAAGACCATTTCTAAACTGGCCTTTTCTCATATGGCATGAAAGAAAACAACAAAATTCGTACCCTCTCAATCTCTAGGAAAAAAAAAACGCGGGAGAAATGCCAATGTTAGTTTTTTTTTACACACGTGGTCACAGGTGGTATATTTATGACTGATGTCCGGAACTAGACATTTGCCATGTAAACCTTTTCTTGTTTATTCTAGAACGTAAGCTTTGCCATATTTTAGATTAGCGACAATGCCAGATCACATATGGCTATTTTGTATTTATTTATATATATATATATATATCTGTGTGTGTGTAATATGACGAAAGCACCAGGACACGACCGTATCTCCAACATCATCATCAAAAATTTTAATATTAAAAATCATAGCCAGACTCACTAGCATAATGAACGCCTGCTTAGAGAATTCCTATTTCCCCAGCGCTTGGAAAACTGCCAAAATTATTCTTTTACCAAAGCCAGGCAAAGAACATACAAAACCGGATGGTTATAGGCCGATCAGCCTTTTACCCGGCCTAGGTAAACTATTTGAAAGGATTATCCTCAGCCGTTTAAAAATTTATTATGATAAACTCCCCATGGAGCAATTTGGCTTCAGAAAAGGGCTTTCTACTGTGAAACAACTCGTACGATTAGTTGAATTTGCTGGTGATGCTATTCATAACAAACAATGTGTAGCCTTACTCATGCTAGACGTGGCGAAAGCCTTCGACCGCGTCTGGCATGAGGGGTTAATTTACAAATTAATTTCTTTAAATTTTGACTGCAGAATTATTAAACTTCTTCACTCCTTCATTACGGAAAGGACGTTTTTCGTAGCTCTTGGCAAGAATACTTTTACATATAGGCCAATTAAAGCCTCAGTACCGCAGGGGTCTATTCTAGGCCCAATAATTTATTTATTCTATGTTTCAGACTTTCCTGGCATGGGTCTAAACAGGCATTATTTCCTCGGATGCTATGCCGATGATACGGCGCTAGCAATCAAATCCGTCAGAGCTGAGCATGCTGTCAAAAAATTACAGAAACATATGAAATCCATTGAAGATTGGTGTAAGATTTGGAAAATCCAAATTAATACCTCAAAATCACAGTTACTCCTCATACGTCGAAGGTACGCAAAAATTAAATGCAAAGAGAAATTAATTTTATTTGATGAAGAAGTACCCATTGTACAAAAGGCCTCCTATTTAGGAGTTGTCATTAACAGTTCCCTGAAATGGAAAGACCACGTCGCTAAAGTAAGATCCAAAACTATGGGAGTCATCAGAAGCCTAATACCAATTTTAGGAAGATATTCAAAACTGGACCTCACTATTAAAAAACACTATTAAAAAACACTATTAAAAAAGCATACGTGAAGATGGTATCTATACGGCGGTCATCCGCCCCATCTTCACGTACGCTTCGCCTGCATGGGCAACGTACAGCAAAAAAGATCTCTATGCCTTGCAAGTAATACAAAACAAAGTATTAAGACTAATTACTGACGCACATTTCTACGTATCAAATCATACTCTGCATAGAGACCTCAAAATAGATACTGTTGAAGATTATATCAACAAAATGAACGATAACTTCTTTAATTCCGCAAGAAGCTGCCCACACCTGGATTATTTTGACACATTCAAATACATTATTTTGGAAGAAGATAAAGAGCTTAGACCGTACGCAGCGCATCTTATCCGAAATCAAAATTTTCCTACATAAGTGATGTACACATGCAATATCATGATCTTAAGTAAACTACCATGTATATTATTATGTATTTAATCATATTTATCGTATTTATTATGTATTCTATTATGTATTTTCATGTTTCAGTTTGTATCGCATTTATTTGAATCAATTGTGTAATTTGACTTGTAAGATTTATCTCCAATTGCACATTATGTTTGTTACTTAATTCAGATTGTACATGTTTATTCATGCACTATTATATCTCATCACTCACGTCACTCCGATTACATCATCACTTCACTGCTCCGCTGCCTCTCCTGCGCGCGTTGTTGGTATCTTGCTTTCCCCCCCTACCTCGACATGTTTCTTTCTCCGCTTTGCCCGTCCTGTTCTACACTGTCTTGGCGTCGAAATGACGCAATTTTACTGAACTGGATAAGTCTCCCTTCTTTGGAGGCATCCCGGTGATATTGGTAACGAACGAACGAACGAATATGACGACCGTTATTGTAATAAGATGACTTGGTGAAAGTAAGTGTCAACGGATTGGCGCTGGTTCTCTGCATTGTAACTTGAAAAGACTTTAATGCGTAGTTAGAAAGAAAACACTCGAAGACAAATTTGGTGGTAAATTCCACACATAATGTTATTCCTTGATAATGCAGCATCAATATGGGTGCGCTATGCACCCCACAATTTTATACAGCTTACATCTTCTTAAACAATGGACGAAATTAGAAAAGTAAATTCGCATTGATAGTGGTAAGGCGAATAGCGAAAAGCAGCAGAAGAGATAGCGAAAAGAGAGTTGAGATGTAATTACCATTTTATACCGAATTACATTTCAGATCGTATGATAAATTAATATCAAGAAGTCGGTTCAGATTTAATCGCATCAGAACTGCAGGGTGTTAGATGGGAATTGTTAAAAGGCTATTATTAATTTATTATTTTAAAGATAAATTATATATTTTATATTTTACATATATATATATATAAGTATATAAATTTTTTGTTTGTTTTTATATCATTTTAAAGCACTAACTGTAGTTCACTTTTAGCAGACAGTTTTGACATTCAATAGACATCTAGCTGTTAAAAGCTGTAATGTTACTGATAATCTTAATGCGCTCATAGACGAAATTTTTTTATGCTTAGTGATCTCAAACTGGAAATTCCCGAAGCAGTTGTAGGCAGGCAGCGAAGACGTTCCAATTATGCATTTGTTCCAAATACACTGTTGCAAAGATTTCAGTTATTTGAAATCCTTGTTTATATTATTATAATTTTCATTAAAACGAAACACGAATAGCACGCCAAAAAATGTATAAACGGAGCTAATTAATTGACAGTGTAGTATAAATCTAATTCAAAGATTAGAAGGTACAGATTTAGTTAAAATTTATTCGTACTTGTCAAAAAATAAATAAATTCAGTTACAAAGTTTTGCGTTAAGAATAATCGCTTTGTTGGGGAATATACAGGGTGTTTATAAAGTCCCAGACCCATTTTTATGTTTAATAACTCATAAAATAATAAAGATAGATTAAAATTAATAGCATAAATGGTTAGATAGACTCAAAAAGTTTCATGACCCTTGTCAATGAACTTTCACGTGTGCCCCCTTCGCCGCACGGAGAATAACAAGTCGATATTCAATTTCACGCCAGGTACCGGCAAGCATGTCGGCATCCACAGAGGCTATTGCGGTTGTAATTCTGGCTTTTAGGTCATCAATGTTCGACACTCTCCTCCTGTAAACATTGTATTTTACAAATCCCCAAAGGAAAAAGTCCAGCGGCGTTATATCAGGTGATCTGGGTGGCCAAGGAATTCGACCTCCTCGCCCAATCCATCTTCCTGTAAAATGGTCATTCAAAGAATTACGAACGATGGTACCCCAATGCGGTGGTGCACCATTCTCTTGCAAAAAGACATGTGGCTGAAGCTCTTCTAGTTGTGGAAATACGAAGTTTTCCAACATGTGTAAGTATACGACTGATGAGACCGTCTTTTCTGTAAAAAAGAAAGGCCCAATGACTCGGCCGTGCATTAGTCCACACCACACATCCCTTTGTGCCTCACGGTATTCATGGGGGTTTTCAGATCCCCATATGTGCACATTATGACGATTAACAATGCCAGAAAGATGAAAGGATGCTTCGTCGGAGAACATTATGCGCTTCAGAAATTCAGCATCATCTTCTATCCTCCTTAGCATAGCTGTTGCAAAGGCCATCCTCCTAGGCTTATAATAATAGGCAATAGTTGCCAAAAACCAAAGAGAGAAAAATGCAATTAATAAGCAGACGATATTTAGAAAAATACAGATATTTAGACTGGAAAATGAAATTATCTGAAATTAACCATACGCTCAGACGATAGTTACAAAAGTAAAAATATTCAAACCTGAAAAGGAAAATATATAAGTTATTCCATCAATAAATGACATAAGTTTGTTTATATCTTCATTATTTTATGAGTTATTACACATCAAAATGGGTCCGGGACTTTATAAACACCCTGTATTTATATGTGAATAATATTTTACATAGGTGAAAACTAAAGACAAAACATCCGATTGACCAAAAAGCATCTACAATTAGTGATGAATGTAATTTCTAGTAATTTCTCGCGAAGTCTATAAACTTTATCAGAATCGAAACGCCATGAAGTATCAAGCTGCAGTAAGAAATAAAGAAGTATACTTAGGTATTTTCAATATCGTCTAGTGTAGACTATTGACCTATCGCTAAGCAGGCAGGGTAGAATTTGTAAAATTTATAGTGAAAAACCGCAGATTCCACAGCACCATCAAGACCATAATCGACACACTCCATCGCCACGGTCTTGATCTTTGCCACCCTTAGTGCCTCTACATGTCAATCATCCCATCATCAATAGTACAAGGGGGTACTCTAATCTCTGGCTGCTACAACCCACATCACCATGCACTCCTACTTCTGGACAGAGAGTGACAAATATACTTGTCAAATTAGCACTTTCTGGATACCTTGTGTATTACGAACTCAGCCAATCAGCATTCCACCTGTAATGAACTTTTTTGCATAAGTATTCAGATCCCACAACAATGGACCTTGGAACAATGGAAAATGATCCTGAGCAATACCATCAACTGGATTAGAAGCATCACATTCTGACGGGTCACATTACAAACGCAACAAACATATTTTCCACAAAAACATTTCCCTAAAAACCCAACCTCTAAAAACTGTCCAAGAAAATTGAAAATAATATGTAATTTGTTTTGTATTATAGTATAACCTTTTGTGTACCTTCTTACCTTGTATTACCAAATATTTCCAACTGTGACCCCTGTGCAAACTTGTGCCCCGTGTAAACACAGTTCCTCTAATTTAATGAAATACCCCCAAGATCTTGTGTACCATCTATTATAAAATGTAAAATGACTCCGAGTTACAGGCACAACCAGCACTGTCAAATAGTGCCTCAACTGTTCAGCGTCAATGTAACTTCATCTGAGACCCCCGATTTGCAAGCACCACCATCACTATTAAACTGTGAAGAGCGCCCACTTCCCTCAACTCCAACAAGCACCATCAACCCGCCACCATGGGGGCGGGTTGTTCTAGATGGATAGTGTACTGGAGCTATACCTTTTTGCCGTAGCGATGTCAAGGTGCTCCGTACACTTTCTTCCTATCCTATCCTAAGCAGGCAGGGTCACTAATCAGTATACCTGCTGGGCGGCTTGGTAAAGAAGTTATATGTTTTAATGAAGGCATTTTTAGCGCACGCAATTTTTGAAAGCTTCGTGGTTTAATACAGAAAGCAGACAAGCAAGGGAATTTGAAAAATTGAAATTTATACTACTACTACTACTACTAATAATAATAATAATAATAATAATAATAATAAACATATTTTAAAGTTCGGATAAAGATGCAAACTATCATCAAATAGCGAGAAGCCTTAAAATACAAATTAGGAGGAACGCTATGGTGAACAGCATTTGATAGAGCAGAGATATTTTTTTTTAATTAAGTTTGTTTGGTTACGCAAGTTTTCCTCAAAATTATTTTTTTAATTATTTAGGTTTATTTTTATACAATTCTGTCTTCTAAACAAACCTAAAATTTTATTTTATGTCTTTACTTGCCAAAATATTTTGGGTGAATCTATTTAAATTTATCTCCAAGAAAAAATGAATCATTGAATCACTGATTTTATTTAAAAATATGCAATTTTTCTTAAGTTTTCAAATTTTTTTCTCATTCAGAATTTTGTAATCCTTATAAGTTTAATTGAATATTTAAATATATTTGTAAATGAATGCAAAGGGCTGCTATGAAGAACAAAAATGTTTACGCACGACTATAGGCAGTCATATACCTCAAATATATTGCTTCAAGGCACCTTTAACTCTTTCACGACCAATGCGCCCAACACGGCCCTTCATTGAGACGACCACAACCGCCCCAAAACGGCCGAGATTGCGATCTTATTTTCTTCCCTTTCCCTAGGTATGCAGTAGCAGGTGCAGTTTTCCCATATGCATTGTATCAGTTTACTGCAGACAGCTTATTCTAAGAGGTTTAATTGCGGTTTCTTATCTTTAGGTTGCGCGTGACATTTCGTTGTTGATTCTCTGATTTCAGCTTAAGAGCTTCACAATAGGTTTATAAAGAACGGGGTCAAAGGCTAATGGAATCTTTGTTAGAAAGTACAAAGGAATTTTCACACCTAATTCTGCGTTAATGGACGGGGAGTGGAGGAAATTGCTATGAAACTGGAAAAGTATTTCGTTCGTTTCGGTATTTTAAGGATGCAAGTTAGCGAAGGATTTTGGGTTTCAAAGAGTTAAGACTTTTTTTTCTGAAAAATATATTAATGAGAGAAATAGTTAAATTTTTACTTCAATATAATAATTACAATATGCAGTTTCTCTAAACAAAATGTTTTAAATATGTAATGACGTTTTAGTAAGAGTATAATCAAATTTTTCTGTTTAAATTTATAGTTGCCCTTAAGTGTATATATAAGTTGTTATATGTTTGTATATATGTTGTATATATGTTTATAAGTTGCCCTTATATAAATAATAAGTCGGTTTAGACTTCTACCCTTAAGTGAATAAATATGCTGAGTTTAAATTCTATGAAGTTTAGAAGACTGGGAAAACATTGAACAGTAAAATAATATTACTTCTCTGGCTAATATTTAAAACAATTATTTAATATAACCGACCATTTAGATTCAATAACATATTGTTATTAACTGATATATATTTTTATAAATTTCTCCTATTCAAACCTTAGCATCTCAGCAGAAGTTTCTAGAAGTTATGCACTGTGGTTGAAATCCTTTAAATTCAGTTTAAAAGATTAATATATGCTGCACTTAATTTGTAATTTCCTTTAAAAATTAATTTTTGGAAAAGGGTCTTAAGAGCTTATTTTATCGCCTATGCAGTTTCAGTCCAGAAAAGCAAATAAAAAAAAGACAGATTAGGAATTGTTTTGTTTTCTAATATTCTTAGCAGAGTGCAACACATAAATTTGTAGAAAACGCACCGTTTGGCTTACAGCCAACCTTAACGCAAATGCGAACAGAGGAATTAAAAACGCATTAGAAGATATTGGAAAGACAATTATATGCAAATTCATCATGTTAACGTCATAAAAATGAATAGCACAGGACGATGAAAATCGCGCATTACTCGCAACATCCTGGATTTAATGCTGCATTGCATAGGGAAAGCCAGATGAAAAAATAAGTAAAAAAAAACTGCAAGCACATAAGTACACTATCTACGGCGAACGAGTACAATGAAAATCCTTAATATTAAATACCTGCTCTCATAATAACATGCAAATTTCGCTATTCTGTAGATGGCTCAAAAAACAATAGGCCTTTATTTGAAATCGTTGATCAAATTCGCTCCATCCGGCGTTGAACTGCTTGGTGCTTTCGCGTTTCATTGTATTTCCTTGACTACCGCTGTACTGGTAGAATATTCCCTATTATATTTTATTACATTTCGTCAAATTTATGGCTTTAAAAGCTCTTGAAGTGGTGCTTACGTGGTATATGTAGTACAGCGGAAGAGGACTTTTAAGTTAACATTATCAAGGGCTTCAAGAAAATGACTGCGATTTGGAAGACGTGTTTTCTTTTTTTTGACTTAATGGCTTCATACACAAATGATATTTAAAATATTGAGCCATTATGAGATTACGCTTGGATTTAAGTGACTTTATTATCCCGTTTTAGCTTACGTATAATGTTTATTTATTCTTAAGAACTTACAGAAGCAAATGCATTAAAAAAACTATTTAAATGCGTTTATGTTTTATCTGAATATTCTAGACATACGGAGTTTTAATATTTTCGTGAAAAGATGAGAAGTAAAAATTCCTACAGATAAAATTAAGATATTATACAATGGTTTGCGTATTAAACAAAATGAATTTTTGGCTTATAATTACTTTAGAGTGCAACTGAAAAATGTCTACTTTTTTAAGTTAAATTTGCATATAGAACTCAAATATATTGTTGTTTCTGCTAGCTTACTTTATCTTTGTTAGTTAATTTGAGCATTAACGAATTCAAATGTCCATTCAGATCATTATTTTTATTTATAAGTTGACTAAAAGGCAAACTTTGATTGGCGCAGATTTCTAGTAAAATTCGGCCATTTCCGAAGGCGAATAGAATTAGGTCCTTCTTCTTCAGCAGCCAAAAAATTAGGCAACAGTTTTATTTCCGTGCGCAGTATAGAGGAAAGACCACCTTCGAAATCAATATAATTTTATTCAGAATCTACTCTAAATAAGGTTGGCTTCCATTTGATCCATTCTTCCATTTGATATTATCTACTTGTCACCTGAAGCGGACATACATATATTTTTTTATTTATTGCATACTCCGCCATTAAGCACTACACAAAAAGGGAAGGATGCCACAAAAAGGGAAGGATGTGAAGGAACTTTTTAAGGGAAACTGCATCGTATCCACGTTATACATTGGAAAAACCACCAAAACTCACATGAAACAGCCCGTTCGCGGGACTGATCTACCAGTCTTCAGCGGCTTTTACCACTCGGCCTTGGTGGGCCATGCAAAATATATTAAAGTGTAATCATTAGTTTTAATAGATAAAAATGCCAATTTGATAAAAACTGACATGGTCGGTGTTTATTTCGATACATTTGGTTGCGATGTATATTTGTACATCGCAAGCAATGAAAGCTAAAATAAAGTCCAAGAATTATAAAGGGAGAAATAAAATGGCCTTTACGTATCTCCAGGCGATTAATTACGATGAACGTTTTCATACAGTAAATGATACAAACAAATAAACGAATGAGTAATATGGTATAGAAGAAAGAATCGTTTTAGTCAAGAAAATTATCATGGCATTTGAAAATGAAAGGACTGTGAGTTCAATAAAGTTATATAACTGCAAAATATAATTAAATTCTCATATACCGCATTTGTGCGCATATTTCCTACTTTTCCTACTAATTTTACCCTTTGAAAAACTGGGAGCGGCAAAAATACGCAGCGTATGATATTTTTGAAAAGACTGCTTAAATGATAAAAGTAGCACATTAAAAGGCACACTTAAAGAAATTTCAATAATATTTTTACGCAGTATACTTTGTGCACACATTTTACACTGTTACCAAAATCAAAAGTTTCTAAATCCTGTATGAAAAAAAACTAGAGGGGAAAATACACAAAGGGAAAAAATACGTAAGTAAATAAGGTAAATAAATCCAGATTTAAAACACATCAGCTTCCCTTTATTGTATATGACTGATCATGAGTAAAGCTGGATTAAGATAGTTAAAAGTTCTAACAAATACTGAAATAATAACTGAAAAGAACTACAAAGGAGAAATAAACATAATTTAATAATAAAAACATAATATGCATAATATAATAAAAAATAAGCATATATGAAATGAAATTATGAGCAATGAATTAAACATTTGTGGTGGAATATGTATACATGTAGAATATGAAATAAAATAAAAGTAATAACTTAGACTAAATGTAACAAATTATACATAGTTACGATAAAAGCTACGAACATATTCCGGGATAAATGTGGAAGATTAAATTACGCACTTAACTAATTAACACTTAGATTGCGCTCTTAACCTAATTATCTCTCAAAATTACTCCTTGTTAAAACTTTCTGTTCTTTGGACGGTGTACCAATTTCGCATTTCACTAAAAGTCTAGAGCTCTAACAGCACAGGTAAAGGATAAAAGAGTATTAGTGTTACGACTTTTAGATACAATTAAAGCTAACATAACTTATCAACCGCTATTTATGAAATATCAGTATTTAAATATTAAATAGTTTTAATATTGAACTTTTAATTTTAATAGTTTATAATTTAAATATATATGGGACATTGAATGATTCAGGGGCTTAACAACCCACATCAAATTGTTAGAGACCTTTAGATTTTTATTTGTTAGAGTAAACATTGATAAATATTACAGAGCACCCAATAAGACACAAACTGACATATAGGTCTTAGCGAGTGTTCAGGAACTCAGAAATAAAATTACTTTCCTAATGAGTAATTCAAAGATTTCTCCTTGAATTACATATTCTCTCATTATTAAAACTTCATTTATTTTGTATTTTGGTGAGGCGATAGAAGAAGCAGAGGTTTCAGGAAAGAATTAACATAGAAATTACATATTATCGAAAATGATTCTCTTGACGGGCGTTTTAAGAATACCTAAATAAATTGTTGATATGTGTCAATACAAATATTAATAAGCTGGTTTGCCTACGAATAAAAAGTTATATATTAATCATGAATATATTTCCAAATCGAACATAATCACAGTATTAGTTATCATTCATACAATTCCTACTATTCAAGTAATCAAATCAATTTTAAACACATACCGATATGAAATGATTGTTTCGTTTATGATAGTGTCGGAAAAGGTGAAGTTTTATATTTTTATAAGTTTTGCATACGAAGCGACTTATCCGTGGTTCTAAATATTGTTAATAGTAGATGGCTAACATCCTGCCTCATCCATGTATGTCATAGGTGAGCGTATCATTGAACTATATTTGTGTCATTCTGAACCGCGTTCATGTGCAGGCCACAAGTGTTCAAGTAAATAGCACAAGCCAACATTGATAATTGCTTTCCACACGGCGAATGGATTAAATAATTATGCCAACTGACATACTGCGCAGCAGAACTGACCTGTTGCATAGGTGTTCTTATATAAAAAATTAAACCCAAAATATAGCATTTGAACAATTTGTAATGATTTTAAAACTTTAGACAAATTAAAAAATAATAAACGGCTCGCAAGAATAAAACGATGACTGTATGGCAAACATTATAAACGTTTGATTATTTAAGTAACTTATAGTTATGATAATTATTTTATGAAAGCTTAAAGTTAAAATCGTCAAAGGCGACGTAAAAAGGATATTGACTTGGGAAAAGGGAATTTTTTTTTCCATTTTTTACTTCCTTGTACGAAGTAAAGGAAGTATTGTAATCACGAAAAATTCCGGGTAAAATATTTCAACGAAAATATACATTTTGACCACTATCGAATACAATCTAACGATGTTTTTGAGTGACATCTGTACGTAAGGACAGAATAAAGGACTCTTATTTCCAGAAACGAATTATAAAACAGACTTAAAATGCATTCAGAAGAGATTGTTTCATGGTGTCTGTACGTATGTTATTAGTGTATCTTGCATAACTCAAAAACGAATAGCCTCAGAACATTGAAATTTTGTATATAGGACTACTATAACATGCAGATGTGCACCTCCTATTTTGGTTGCAATCGGCCGCAACAAAAGTATATATATCCCCCCCTGTTACTCGGATCAGTGTTTTTATTCTTGTATGTTTGTAAATTGCGCAATTTTTGCTTTAAAAATGATTGAATTATGTTGTTCTCATCTTCCGGTTAAGGGTTTTATGCCTTTAGTAAATGCGCATGCAATATTTGTAGAATTATCAACAATTTAAAAGTTGTTTAAGTGCGGCTAAGCCTAATTATTTTTACCTTAGCAGCCATATTTGTTCACACTTGAAACTTAGCAGAATAGTGAATTTGTGCCATTCTAGAGAAAATAAGCTTCGCAACAACAAAGTTAACGCCTTCTTTTATTATTGCGAATTAAATCATGCTTCCTGCATTCTGGAATTATCATTTAAGTAATTAAATTACCCCATACATTGACTCAGTATCCACAGCAAATTAAGTCAGTTTTTACATTTTCGGTGTCCTTTTGCCAAGTGAGACCAAAAGTAAACTTTCAGTTTTGTGCAAAGAAAAATCTGCCATTTTGCCTGCTGGTCGAAATGGTTGTAAAAACTGTAATTTTAATTGTAAAAATTGCTTTTTAATCGTTTTAACTGTACCTGGTGTTTTATGTTTTTCTACATCTTTCAATTTTTAATGAAAATATTTTGTGTTTTTATGCATTTTTGCTTTGCCGCGAAGGGAGAACTGAATTAATTGAATGAGAAGTAGATCTCTAACGAAATTCGAGGAAATAAGTGTTTCGTATTAGCAGTAAATAATGCCGCCAGTCTGTCTCGGACAGAGGAGAATGTTTTCGAGTAGCGCATGCGCATGAATCATCTGGGAAGAACAGTTTCATTTTTATTCGTTTAATTTCTTTTATACATCGTTTTATGCTTATTACATTATTTGAATAGAACACGTGGCAAAGATTAGATAATTCTTCAGATGATATAATTTGTGCGCATTATGAGTTATAAAATGAATGAGATGTAACACTGTTAAGTGAACCCAGCGCCAGAGTGTCGCTATGGTAAATAAATATGGTGAACCGCAACAGAATAAATACGCTCTTCAAA
>KK115913.1:45440-90053 GCA_000611955.2 Stegodyphus mimosarum | reverse complement strand
TATTCGCAGTAGGATTACGCCATTCAAAATTCGATGGCTCTAGGTTTTATCACATTGCGAGAAACATGCATACATTTATGCAGATTTTTCATTTTTTAAAATTTAATGCAGAGCGATAACATTTAGTGGCAACAATTTGAAAAGTGAAACGGGCATTCAGAGTGAATCGACGCAAAATCGCAAAACGAAAGTAATAGTCCTTCGGGACTAAATCCCTTTGGACTAAAAAAGAATGCTTTTATTCTATATACAACATTTAATGGTTTATGCGCTATTGACGAAGTAGATTTAATTCAAATCAATAAGTTTAAATGAAATTCAGGAAAAAAATGTGGATCTAAGGAAGTCGTGTGAGGTACACATCAAATTTTTTTTTTTTTTTTTTTTTTTTCTGTTGGGAGAATAGTAGACTCTTAATAGGGACCTCTTAATAATAGTCTGTTGGGACTTCTTAATAGTGGTAAACCTAAACAAAACAATGAATTCATAGGATGTTGCATTTCTATTCAGACTGAACTTATTGCTTAAAATACTGCAAAGCAGTAGAGGACTAGGGTAGGGATGTTTTCGCGGAGAACGTTTTAAGGATACTGGTTTCGCGGAGAGAAACTAATTCATTTAAAGGAAACTAGTTGTGTTGAAAGGAAGGGAAAGTATAAAAACATTTAAAACATAATTAAGAATTCAGAATTCAATTAAACTATGCATTTCCGAAACTTCTTCAAGCCCTACTTTTAAAATCGTGTAGGAACGGAAAATAATAATTAATATTTAAAATTAGGCAGAAAATGCGATTTCAGATTGAAGTAAAAAGTAACAAAGTAATCATAAATTAATTATCATATCTATATAACAACTAAAAACGTTAAAAATAAATTACCACATCTATTAACCTTAGCAGCTAAAATAATTTTTGGGCAAAAAATGTTTTTGCTTCTGAAAAAGAAGGAACTCATGATATGTGCCTACGAAATCAATAGAGTTTTATTCAAAAATCTTCACCAAACCCAGGTTATTTCTTATAATTTTGAATTTTACCTTGGCCTAGTTTTAAGTTTTACATTGGCGTATTTCTTTTCCAAATAGATGGCTGTAAATGCTACCGAAACTAAAAAACTAAACAAAAATGTGAAGTTGTAAGGTTTTAGTTAAACTAACCAAGTTTATTTTAATTTAAATCTTTTCTATCTCCTCTCTGCTTCAACTTCCTGTCAGAAGAAGCGCGCGTTTTTAGCTTATGCTAATTTTGAAGTTCAGCCATGCACTATTTAAGCCAGAGGTAGAAACCTCTCGGTGTGTGAGAGCTCAGACTCAGATCACGGTCACGCCGCTCAACGTTCGTCTGACCAGCTAGCAGTTTAAATTTATAAGCCATAGTGCTTACTACGTGATTGCATTGTAAAATAAATTAAAGTTCGGTAGTATTTAGTGTATCTTGCTACGCACCCTTTTAGATAGAGGCCAACTTCCGCGAATTGCTCTGCGAAGCAAAGTTTGATTTAAGTTACATTTAAATTTATTTAAGTTTATTTGATTGTTAAGTTCGACCCAAGTGTGGTCTTTTACTTTCTGTATCTCTCCCGAATTGGGAGGTTTGTTATTAATAGTGATTGAATAAAAGAGGATTTCAAATCCCTTCACGTGCAGTTATTCTCCAGCCCAGCAGTTACATCAGAACATAGCGTACCTTCCGCTCCCTGTTCCAGTTCAGGACTTAGAACTTGAGGTTAAGAACCCTTTACAGAAATTACCATGTTCTCAAAGAATACACACAGAATACTAAGTCCTGACAAAGTGTGTAAAGTATACAATTAGATGGGAGACTATAATTCTCTTTTGAGTTTTCCTGGTAAATTAGGTCATTTTAGTTACTCCTATCAATAGTTTATGGCTAACTATTTAGAACAGCCTTCTACAATAATCTTGAAAATTCCTGTTCCGAACTGATTAATATTTAAGTATGTCTATTTTCTTCAAAAAAAAATCATTCTCACATTTGGGGATTTCATGCATTCCATCTCACATTTGAGGATTTCATGCACATAAAACGTATTTATATGAAATAAGGTTATTCTTTCAAGGTGAAAACACGCAGAATTTTACTATAAACATAGGTATTTCTATAAAAGTTCTTTCCATTTGTCAAACATAGTTAGCTTCAAAACTAAATTATTCTGCAACCTACTCAGACTCCATAAACAATGATTATTTTTCCTACTGTTAAACTACCTAGTAGCTCTGACAAGCGAATAAACTTGAAAACCTTTCTTAGGAAATGCTGCATAAATCATTTTCTTTTGAAAGTGGATTGTTCTTTTCCTCGTTCGTACCAGCGCAAATCCAAATTTCTTAAATAATAATATTACAGAAGAATGCGGGATTGAATCCTAAAAATAATGGAAATATTTGGTGTTTCCCGAAAGAATTTTCATTTTATTTTGCTTTTTATAGAAAAGTGCAAAGCTGTGTGTGGCAAATATATTGTAAAGCGTGTCGTGTGTCGTCACAGATCCTTAGAATAAAACTCTGTAGACCTAGTTTGCGTTGTGATTCATAACTTTCGCTGCAATAATGCAAGTTGAAGAAAGAATTTCTTTTTCTCTCCCTATAAAGAAAATAAACTATCCGTATTTCGAAATTTTTAACCAGTAGAAAAGTATAGAAAAGGATTTGTACTCTTCGAAATTTATAGAAATATTTCAGTGGGCTTAAGTAGAATTTATTTTTTCCTTCTACCATGTTTTGACAAGTTTATGTATTTTTAGGCACATTTTCTACTTTTTGCAAATACTCTTGATATTAATTTTAAAACGAAAATTTTGAAAAAAGTTACAGGAGAACGGATAACGTTCGTAATCCTTAATATTCAGTCAACAAGACAAAATAGGAAATATTGCCTGAATTCAGTCACATATGAGCTGAAATATTTCCTGAATAATTCCATTTTGTAAATTTCCTTGACGAATTTTGTCATCTTCATTGTCCAATAAATTTACCATCCTTACCAACTGTTTGTTTATGTTTTAATAATTTTAGTACACTTCTTAATTAACTATAAATCAAAATGCAGTTAATATAATGTTTATTTATTTGGAAAAAAGTCTCTTACGTTTTAAATTTTTGGCAACTAATCAGTATAGGTATATCAAAGTAAACAGCATAAATAAAAGTATAAAAACTAAGTATTGTTTACGATATTTAAAGCTGCACAATTTTTTTTGTTGTTGTTTTTCCTTTTAAACTGTTAATTTATATTTGGTTTTTTAACAATATTTTTGACTAAAATGTTTAGCAAATTCATGCCAGTACTTTTTCAGCCCAATAACTATTCAGTTACGTTCAACTGATTATAAGAATACGAAAATTAGAAATAAGAATGGTAATCTTATCTAGAAAAAGAATCTATGGTAAAATATTAGTAGGAAAGACGAACAAATTATTTTTGCAATAATTTTGGAAGGAATTTAATTGCTTTGTATATATTGTTACGAATTTCACATTTATTTGGCTATTTATTTAGAATTGTAATTAGATTTGCTTCATGTTGCCTTAGCAAAGCAGACGATTTTTGAAGAGAAAGCTACGTCGAAAAAGAAATAACAATAAAAATAAAAGAGCGCGTGCATTTAATGCTTAATAAATAAATATCTCGTAATTACTGTTGCCATCCAGAAAAATCTAGAAAAATCGTGTTTGTTCTACTGATAATTAAAAAGCTTATAAAAGCCGAGGTGAAACACCTCATCTCAGTTTTCATGTGCACTGGTTAGGACGCAGACATGTACTAACGCGGCTCAGCCGCAGTCAGGATTCTAGTTAGGACTTCTCTCTACATTGCAGGACTTTGGTTTATTGCAACCTTGCGATGCAAACGGCATCTCTTTCATACCGCATATTTGGTTTTATTTTATTTAAGGAAATTGCACGTCAGGGGCTCTATGCAATTCCTCAGTGAGCTGGATAAGTTGCTCATAATTGGCAATATCCCAGCAATAGTTGTCCAGACTAGACTAAACTCATCTCAGTTAGTTGTTGTTGTTGCTGTTATACTTGTAGCTGTAAAAAGCGAACTGCTGTTTGTTTACTAAATGCTGTATTGATTGTAGCGATTTCGCTGTGAGATAGAACTATTTTATCTGTTTTGAACTGAGTTTTTGCTAAACGTTTGAGATATTGTGATAATGTGCGAAGATCTGTGAAGAAATATTTCAGCATTTTAATTTATTTCTTGTGGAAAGAATAAATTTTTGTAAACTTTTTAACGACTTGTGCATTCAATATATAACGAACCTGTACGCACGTAACAGTATTAATTCTATAATATTTTCTATGAGTACAGTGATGTGGCCCTTACTAGAGATTACATTAATGATGCCTAATTGCTAAAATAAGATACTGTAAGTTTCACGTACGGGCAAAACTTTTCTGCGAATGTTTTGAATAGAAGACTAGTCAAAGAGATGTTATAGAAAGCTACAGCCATTTTGGTATCGTATGTCCTTAAAAAAGTTTCTTTTTTTTCAAATATTAGTCTTAAACCAAATTTACAAATGCTCTGTTAAAGTAATACTTATGAACTGCAATAATATATATTTTGAAACAAATTAATGAGCATATTTTTCTTATACTTTAGGTCATTAGGTGGCACTGAAAACTGAATGAATTGAAAGCCATAAGTATATATTTATACATCAGCAGCTGCACTCCACGGCGCAGAAATGTAAGTTATCTTTTAAGGATACGCATGTTTCTTCTATATTTTTACAAATATATATTTAAAAAAGACAAATACTTGCAGCTTAGATTTAAAAGATGTACATTTCAAGCAGCTTGTTAAACTCACTATCGGTATAATCATTAAAATTAATGAGCACCTGTAATATAGCCTGAAGCTCAGTTTTTTTTTTGGCCACGAAACGGAGTGATCATATTGTTGCTATTATTGTGTTTTTTCCAAGGATTGGGAAAATAAAAACTTATTTGGGTATCTGCGCACTACAAATTTCGACTTCTTCTTTCTGCGAACAGCCTTTCTCACTCGCTTTGCAGCTCCTAAATAATGTTCACTGTTGTGACTTATTCATAATGTACGCATTTATGGACAGGCGGTTAAGTACTTACAGATATCTAGCTAGTTATGAATAAGTATTTAAAGTTATTACCTTCCGTCCCTAACTGGTCGCGCTCAAGAGTGTTGCTACGGAAATCTGTCTATTTATCTGCTGTGTAGAACATTTTGAAGTTTTTTTTTTATCTTTCTTGATCGTATCCTGACATTAATGGCTTTTTTGGAAAGTAAAATTACATTGATTATTTAATGTTTTTAATAAAACCTTCGGGAGATTTTGTTTAAAAAAAATGCTGAATTGAAATGTAGGAGGAAGGGAATTTCGCACTGTTTTTGCTTTATAAAAAATCTTAAAAGGTAATAAAACAAAAATTTGAAAACATAATCTCACATTTATGATGATAATAAAAGTACGAGTTTATCTTCAGTTGTAGATTAAATTTCTATTAGAAATTACTCATATTAATCAAATTATTTCAAAAGGAAAAAAAAACACCCTATTTTTTTCATTGCAGATTAAATCTGCCTAAATCGAAATATGTGAACAGTTCATTTATTGAAAGCTGACGGAATTAAACACTTCAAATATTTGCTGATGTCGTTACGAACTTTCCGCTTTTTCTCAAATTCGAATCTCGGTATTCCTTTTAAAATAATGGAAGAAGAAAAAGAAAATAAAAGCAGAAGAATTCGTGATCAGGATCCTGAGGGAAATAAGGTAATTTTAAACTCTAATGATTGGTTTGAAACATGTGATGGAACAAAATCATTAATTTTGCCCTAGAATAAATCCTTACTTTATAGATAAATCCCGAACATTCAGAGGCCGGTTAAATTGGGGGGGGCGAACTAATCGGGCTTTATTTTTTAAAAGTTAAGGTTTTTCATTGGGAAGCCATGGAAAAGTAACTATCACAAACTATCAGCATAAAATAAAACTGCCTTCGGAAAATATGACAAAGTGGAAAGGTGTGTGCATTAAACTTTGTAATGAAATAAACTTTGTTAGACCATTCCTTAAAAATAAATTATATAATCTTAAAACTAAATTAACTATACAGCTATTAATCTTTCGTTTTGCTTTGATTCCTTTAGATGTAAACTGAACCAAAACATGTGCACCATGGTTTAGTAAGGAATATAAATAGGGATAGGGAAACAATTGAGAGAATAAAAGAGAGCTCAAGAGTGCTCTAGTGAGGGAAATAACTTAGGTTACTGATTTAATTTGTGTAACCAAATGAACTTAGACTGTTAAACTTCTTAAAAATAGAATTATTATTATTTTTTGTAAACTATAATATCTGTTATTCCTCTGAGTTTTCTTAACTATCCGCAGACTAACCGTAGACATCGCTTCCTTAATTACTCTAATTAATTGGGATTTGACTGTAAATATTAAACAATGGACTAATAGATACTCTTACGCTTCATAAACGTACTACGCATACATGTTAATGCAAACGTATGTCTCCCCTCGTTCGTATTTTTAAAAAGAATTGTATGTTTCTTTCAATTAAAAATTCGATGTGCCATCAACGAATTTTCTGTATTAGGAAGAAATAGTTAGAAATTAATTGCCTAGAATTAGGCATCTAAATATGTTTCCAAGTCGCTTTAAAACCTCTTATTAGAATGGCGTCTTCAAATCCGATAAATCTATAGAAGCTATCAGAGTTAATGACACTGGCAGCTACTTGCTTCTCCCACTTGTATAAGCTTCCACCCTCTAACAGCAATGTTCTTTATTGCAGTCGCTCCATTAAGCATTATATGAAGTCGGGTAATATGAGGAATACGGACCGTTCTCTAAGGTTTTATTCGAAAACCATTTTAAAGGTAATACGAGCCCCTTTTGCCTCCTCAAGTATTTTCCAGATAAGCTACAAGGCGAAGAAATACTTATTGCAGAGGGTTAAGATGAGGATGGTATTTTTTCCCCATCAGTTTTACTGCCCGTTTACACCCTACGTTATAAATTTGGATTTTTATGTTCCCCCTTTTGGCTTCAGCAAATTCAGTTCCGAAGGGGTTGATGTGATGTCCCTAGAGGATGATGTGAAAAATTGGAAATATATATTTGACTTACTTTTATTTAATACTTACTTTTAGATAATAATGTATTTTTATGAGCCAAAATAAGTTTAGTGTGTAAGGGGTTATATGTTAGGGGAAATTCTATACTAACTCTGTTGTCAAATGTTATAAGCTAAGCGATTTTCTTCCAGTATGTTTTTAGATGACTAATTCGCAACGTGTAGTTTTACTTTGAAATAAATGAGAGCCTATATGCTTCTGTTATTTCTATATCAATAAATTGCATTTATGTACCTGAAAGCTTCTGCAGAAAACTGTTACATTAATTTTCAACTTGCGTAATAAAATATTTGGACTTTACTGCTGTGCTTGGAGCCATATATTAATGAACTATTAAAAAAAACCTGGCGTTTAAATTTAAGCCAGTCAGCTTGTCTTCTAATACTTCTGAGCTACAGAATTAAAATCCTCAAGTGCAGAGTTCGTGCTCATAAAGTCCAGGATCGCTGCATTTTTTAGTATAATGCCAAATATATGAACATTAAAGCACTAATGTTATACTAATATTACGATATGTTTAAATAAAAGACAGAACGAAGCCATAGCTGTAGCACAATGAGAATCTGAAATATTACATTTCCTGTCCAAGATACATTGTCAAGCATTTTGCTCAGCCTTAACGTACAAAGTTGAGTCATAAAACTTGCTAAAGTCTATATTTATAGGTTTCTTAGCAGAAATAAAGATAATATATATTTGACTGCTGTATATTTGGGTTTCTAGAAAACAACCATTCCTTTCTTTGCCAATAAATCTGCATTCTTGTTTTCTTGTACTTCAGAATGAGCCGACATCCACTGCAACGTTATAGGACTCCTTAAGATCTTTCAGAAGCTATTGTAACTCATAAATAAGTTTGGAACCATGTATTCTGTTCATGGAAAGAGCCCTAGAGGATGATGGATTTAGAAAAGGTGCATTTACGACAGTAAAGCTCTTGCAAGGCTATATAAATTGCTTTTAACTCATCATCAAAAACTTTAGTTTTAGTACTAACTTCTTTGTAAAAATAAAACGTTCTGCTGTGTACATTAGCTCTATCGCTAATGTCTTACCCTTCATTAAACCATCAATATAAATGTGAACTGACCAATTCTTGGAAAAACGATTACAATGGTTTTTAGTGAAACTGACTGAGCTTCAGAATTACACATTTTTTCCTTGTTAGCTTTCAAAACAAGATCAGGATTTACTTGAACGTGTTTGAAAACTAAGGAACATAATAACCCAAATAAAACTTCGTACCCCCGGTTCTCGTAATGTCAAGATAGTTTCAATTAGGTAACTGGTCTAGTTGAATATATGAATATATGGACTCATGCTGAAAGTACTTCTTAATTAATCATAAAATCTTACATAATTTTCATACAGATGATTAATAATCTTATTTTATAAAAAAACGGGCTCATTATTTTCAGTGAAAAGGATGGAATGTCGAGATACAAATGGCATTTCTTAGGCATGCGAAAAAATTAATATTAAGTATATAATTAAGCATAATGTAATGTTGTTTCTTTGTGATTGGTACTATAGTAGAAGTTGGAGATTTAGCATTTTTAAATGCAATATATCATCAGTTATATTTCTTACGTTTAAACTCCATTTACGCCCTCCACTTACAGCTGGAATTGTTAACAAGAACTGAAAAAATTTCTATTCTAATCCATCTTTTCCCACAAGATTTCAGCAAATAATTTCACAGTTGTTTTCATGTTCCATCAATTTATGGAATCAATAGCTTGATTTTCTTCTTCTCATCCTTATTGCGTTATCTTATCTTATCAGTGACTCCACTTTCATCTTTTGCACTCCTGAAGCTTAAGAAGAAGGTGTTATATTTAAGCTTTTGAAAATAAACTTGAAAATTTTTTAATATTACGCCGATTCTTATTGCTTTAACTCATCTAATAGTCGTCATTCGGTGTGTAATTTTAACTTGAAAGTAATGTCATTATATGCTTTTGTTTTTATTTTGCTTCATAAAATTTAAATAATAGCAAAAACAGATATATAAAATTAAAAGCAGTTACTAAATACATTAAATATTACGTTACTTAAAGCAAGATATGATAACATTTCGCCTTTTTGTAGTTAAAAGAAATTGTTACTAGTTATTGCTTCGTTTGACGCATGAATTTCTTTTCTTTTTCTAAATTCCACTCACGAAGTTCAGCAAAAGTATTAGTTTCATAAACAAGAAAAATCATTTAATTCCTAAGTAATGAGAAGTATCATGATTGTTTGCAATTATTGTAACTGCCAAGATAACAAATGTTTCAGTTCCCTTTACGAGCAGATTTGCTCCATAATCTTAAGAATTCATGACTGTTATACGTTAAGATTTTAATTTTAAATGATCAGTGAGTCATTATAATATTTGATGCCTCTAAAGAGACGCTGAGAAGGAACAATTAGCTTAGCTTGTTTTTATATATTTATTCTTTCTGATTAATTTCATACATAATTTTAATTACCAAGAACTGCATTTAAAAACATATATATGTTCTCTTTGCTAAGAAAAGATTTTAAGAGATTTTGCCTCAAGATTTATCATCCGTCTTCTTTAATAGTTTTCCCTATTTTTCTCATTTCTCTAGTTTAATGAGTTTTCCAAAGTTACGTGTTTGACTATTTTCCTTTTTCTTTGGATAACTTTTAACCATTCTTTTAGAAAAAAAAAACAGCTTGAGAAGTTCCAGAGCACCAACCGTTTTGTCAACAAACCACTGTCATTAAAGTTAAAATTTTGTATTACAAAGTTTGTTTTAGATTGTGCTATTATCAACTCAACCACATTTATCCCACGATTTTTAATGCTAATTTAAAATATTTTCTTCCTAACAAATCGTCGCGGTTCTGCTATATAATACTTTTTATAACTGGAGCTGACTATTGACTGAGAACTAAAACCTTTAAACATTTGAGTTCTATCTTCAAAAATCTTTCAAAATGTTCGATGATGGTAATGCATGTTCTTCTGATAATAGAAGTGAAATTGCTATGTATCGTATATATATATCTCATGAATGAGGTGAGAAATTTTTTAACTCACTCTCTCTGTTTAGTAACTATACTGCAATGGTTTTGAGTTTTAATATTTAATAATTTTAGGTTTTACGCTACGTATTAGTGTAGTTACTATTTTATAATTAATATTAATATTATTTATTTTACTGTTGGATTCCTGACTTAAGACAACATACATTCAAACGGTAACTGTAATTTAGTTAGTGTAGAAGTAAACTAATTATTTATTTGTATTCTAATTACACATAGCTGCCGAATGTAATAAATAAAGCAGCTTTCTATGAATAATTATTGCATGAGATATAAAGGAAAATATGCCAAAGTAAAACTTAAAATTAGGCGAAATAGGTTGCCCAAAAGAAACGCACTTAGCCTTATAAAACGCCCTACGTAGCTTAAAATGAGGCATATAACAATGTTTCGTTAAAATTGCCATGAATGTTAGCATAAGTCCCATTGTATCTAAGTCTCAGCTATTAAATATTATTAAGATATAATATAAATGCTAACTGCGTTCTCAATTCTGTATGAATAGCTGTATTTATGGCAAAAGCCAAAAGAATTTTTTCACATAAATATATCTGTGTGTAAAATAATTAGTATGAATGTTTTAAGTTTTTTTTCCTTTAATGCATTTAAATTAAGCGCCGAATATGACAAAATGTTCCATATTATATTTTCTTTGACTGAATGAATATAACTTTTGTAAAGCAGTTTTCACTTGTTATAATCATGTGTTATTAAATAATCAAATGAATATTTTGGATATTTTATAACAATCACAAACAGAAATTTATTCTCTTTGTCTAAATTGCCCTCTATGTGCAACAGGAATGCTTCATAGCTAATAAATTCCGCCATTTCCTGCATCTATGAGAAAGTCATCAAACAACATGAAAGAGATTACTATGTTCTCTCTTTCAAGCTTAAGTGTTTCTATTTGCATGTAAGAAAGCATGCGCTGATGAAAAAAAAGCAACTGACCTATAGTCTTTTAAAGTATCCTGAGTTAATTTTTTATTATAATAAATACATGTAATTGTTAGCATTTCGTAGCTAATTCGTTCTGATATAGTTTAAAGGTATTAAAATATAACTGAAAGTACACATTATAATTTTCATACAATTTTTAGTCTAAAACAGGAAGCTAAATTTATACGTAAAAGTAATATCCAAGCTAATCTGCCACAAGATGTCAGTAATGAACGCCCAATACGCTTCGTTGCCATTCTGTGATACGTTAGCAACTACTGAATTATGTTACTTAAAAATCGGACTATAATATTTTATCGGTTCATAAGAAAAGTACAGTGGTACCTCATTATATGTTTTCAGTCCATTCCACATCTTTGGACTTTAATTAAACTAAATGTGCACCTGACGAAATTTCCAATAAGAAATAAAAGGGAAATGAATTATCCGTTCAACAGTAAAACCCGATTGTAATTAATATAATACTTTTTGATAGAAAAATGCAAATGCAGCTGGGGAAATACATGAAAATTTACAAAGCATATATGTCTTTTCTGTCTCTTTTCTAATATCGGATCCCTACTTGAACATGATTCAGGATCACTAAGTCTGACTTTTACTAAACATTTATCCAAAGAACTTTGTTGCAACTTTCTTCTCATGATGGTTTGGAAATGTGACATTGTTTTATCATTCCAGAAAATGCTTTTACGACTCGTTTCAGTTTTGTTTCAGTTTTCTTTTACGACTCGTTTGGGATGTCATTTCACCTCCTTTCATTTGGTAAAGTTTTTCTTGATTAACGAAGTAGGGGCTTCCTTAGTCTCCTTCTTGTTTGAGCATGAAGAGCTTGTAGCCATCTTATGCTCCTCTTTCTCGAGCTTTTACAGATCCTCAACGGTCAGCCCTTCTTTGTATTCTTCTGCTAACCCAGATAGACAATATGCTCAACCTTAAACTCAGTTTCAAAATCCATTTCAGACTTGTTGACCATTTCAGAACATTTAAAAATTTATTAGGACTAAACCGTCGGCCTTTATGAATTCCTCAAACCCTTTAGGAAAATAATTGGCGTCTTCTTTATCAGCACTGGCTCCCTCTATATGTCTCACTACAGTGTGAATACTAGTGCACTTCTTAAAATTATCAAACTAGCCATGGTTGGCTTTAAACACTTTACCTTCTTCGCTCCTTCTTGACCTAAGATCAGGATACATGAGTTTTGTCTTTTCACAAAGTACCAGCTCTGATACAAAGAAGATATTATGCTCAAAAGCAATTTCGCAACATTCCTCTAATGTCTTTGATCTTTGTTTAGTAATCGAATGCACTCCTTTCGTACCGTGATTCCATTTAATAGTGTCTTTTGTTTTTCATATAGATGCCATCGTTCTTTACATACTGTATGCAATAGCTAAGTCCCGGATGATAATTCCATATTCATACTTTTCAACAATCTCACTTTTGACCTCATTGATAATTCTGTTTTCTTCTTTGTTTGGCTTTTCTCATCAACTTTCTTAAAACTCCCTGTTAAAGAATTTACGTTCACATACAGACTAAACAATTACGCGAACTAAAACAAAATCAAATAAAATTCAGAGTTGTTGAGTGGGTTGTTTATTGAATATTAACAACAGGCTTACTAACGCTTACGTGCGGTCGTAGCATTGTCTCAAAAGAGATAAACAAGGATTGTGCATCTGTCATGACTCATTGAACTCAATTTCTATTCCAAACAAAAATCGTATACCGAAAACATTTTTTCGCGTCGAAACAAGACATATATTAAGCTGACCACCGTATTTAAATTTTATAAAAATATGAAATTATAATGCATAAGCTCTAGCCGTACTCTATTTATTGGTCATATCATTTCTGTCTAGATAGAGGAATGAAATATTATTTTAAAAATTTTGAATCACTTCTTTGTGTGTTTAAATATGTTATTAGGCTCCATAAACAGAACCTAGTAATTTTATATACATCAAACTAATGTTCAGATTCTACAGTCAAACTGCAACTAATAATTTTTATTAATATTTATTATTTTCATATAAATTACTTAACATTTACCAAATAAATTCGTATGCATGCTTAAAAACACGCTTAGAACATGTGTAAAGTTAAATGCTGCACATATTGAGGTTAAGCCATGTATATTTTTACTATAAAGGAGAAAGAAGTCTTAGGAAAGCTGCCTAGGACGAATACCTTCACGACTCTTCTTCCCTTAGAAAAGATGCATTTGCGTTTTCAGTGCAGTACTAGTAGACGCATAATTTTCAGCTTTCATTGAATAATTGTAATAATAATTTTGACGATTCGTACTCAGAGACCAAAATATATGAAGCAATACTTAAAAAGATATTCGAATAGGAAAAAAAATATTAATTTCTTCTTGCACTCTTCAGACAAAATGTAAAATATGCTTTACATGAATTAGTAAATGACTTTCAGATTTCAAATGCTTTAAATTTCGAAGATAAAAAAATTAACATAATTGATTTGTGATGCAATGGCTGATGTAGTCATGTTTTGATGACTTCTGCTAGGAAAACTGCCGGTAAATATTATTACAATAACAAATTGTGTTATTTACAAAATAAAAATTCATAAATAAAATGCAATGGAAAATGAAAATAACTAATTTTAAAATGCCTATGACATCGGAAAAGGAAGTTCAAACGAACTTTATCTTTAGCTCATTTTAGTTCTTATGCAAATTTTAAATTTAAAATAGACTACAAAAAATCTCCTTTTGATTTACCTACTGCAACTACAATATTTTAAGTGTAATTACATTGAATAAATTAATGCAAATCTGCCAAACAATAATTGAGAGCATAGGTGGGACATCTCAACTTGCGCTTTCAAAACTATCGCCTGCTTACAGACAAAGTCTTCTGTGCTTTGCGTTGATCCAAATGAAAACTTGCTGTCGTGAATTCTAAAGCTGAGCAAGAAATGAGAATAAAGTTTTGCTTCAGAATGGGTAATGTAACACGGAATTTCAGGTAATCGTGATTGGAGATGAAATTTTGTGCTTCGCTTATGATCTTCAGACAAAACGGCCATCATCTCTTTGGGCTTGTTAAAGCTCATGGCAGCAGCAGAGACTTAAAATAAAAAGAAATTCGAATAAAGATCATTTGGATAATCTTTTATGAAGGGGAATTGATAATTCATAAGGAGTTTCTTTCCTGGGAGGCAGACAATGAACTCCATTACATAAAGAATTAATGTACAAACTGCTGAAGAGAATTCAGAGATTAAAACTGAAAATTTCCAGTCGAGTAATAGATTTTATTGCAAAACCAAGCAGCAAAAAAAAAGTGTCACAGTTCTCAACCATTTCTCTTATTCAGCAGATTTCGCATCTGCAAATAATTTTTATTTCCTCTGATATAAATTCTCACTTACTTTCATTGTTTTAATAGCACTGAAGAATTCCGAAAACCATGAGAGACTTAAATTTTATTTTGAAAACTAGATTTACGAAGGACAGGAGCAGCTGTATGAACGAACTAAGCGCTGTATAGACTTACAAATATTGTACTTGTATATTGAATGCAAATGACTTACTCATTTATTTATTTAAATTTTAAATTAAGTCGTAAGCCGAAGTAAGGAAGATGGGAGGAGGGGTTGACTTGTCCTTTTCTTGACCTGGATATCAAGGATTTTCTATCCACATTTTTATTTTCCGCCATCAAAATTTATGTTCTTTGTCACGTTTTAGTACTTTAGTCATTTTTATAAATTTAATAGTATTTAAGTAAAATATTTTATGTATATTGGTAGTTATTTTCGATGACCTTTCAGTTGTCATTTATGTGCTATTTATTATCTAAGTAAACTTTTTTTTGTTTTTTAATCCTAACTTTTGTTTTCGTTTTTGTCAAGAGAAAGCAGCTGAAATTAATAAAAAGGCTTTTCTTGATGCCATTAATAGCAAATTACATTTATGCTCG
Organism: Stegodyphus mimosarum; assembly: GCA_000611955.2. Taxonomy (NCBI): domain Eukaryota; kingdom Metazoa; phylum Arthropoda; class Arachnida; order Araneae; family Eresidae; genus Stegodyphus; species Stegodyphus mimosarum. Next base: position 74,915 of record KK115913.1, on the reverse strand, counting down.
TAACGGTTTACAAGAAACGAGAAAGCAAGCATAAATTAAAATTTAGTTTCAAACATAACAGGAGGTTAAATAAGCCATTTTTGCATAAATAATATTCCTGTCAAATTATGTTAATTCACAACCAAATTTAAACGCAGGTACAGCATCTCTTTAAGAACACACTGCGGTCATTTTATTTTGCGCAGTAAAATTAATTTTATGTCCAGAATAATCGTTTTATAGTGCCATTTATGCCTGTTTTACTACGACACCACTCAACACTCTCACGAGACTGCACCGGACGGTAGTTTTTGTTTTATTGAGACACAAAAAGTCATCAAAATGATGGGAAACATCGGTAAATTAATTTTCGAGCGAGTCATAAAGCTTCCCAGTAAACGCAAAGCTATTCGTGACTGAACTTAGGAATTATACATTGCACTGGCTAAGCCTTGTTAAGATTTCTCGCCTAGAATAAGCGGCTTTTCCCCTGTTGAAAATTCGGTGATGACAACGGGCGGGATTATTTAGGATATGTTATTACAGCAACTGGAATATTCTGTAGCTTGAATATGCAACTGCCTCGCTTCCGCTTCGCGAGCTAAGACTTACAAATACAATTTTACTGTTCGTAGTTCATTTTCCGTCTTTAGGCATTAAGGAATACAATTTTAGATTGCTACACACGCTTCGAAAATAATCGGATGCTGAAAAGAAATGATATCGCATGTTAAAAAGTAATTAAAATACACGAATAAAAAGGATTGGATATGTAACAATAACTATAATGGTACCCACTGTGACAAAATATTTGCTATTAAACATGTTTTAAGAGCTTTCTATATGAAATATCAAATTTTTGCAATTTCAAGCGGGATATTAAAAATGCTTTTAAATTATAAGAAACTATCGCAGTTTCTCGTGTGTGTTGTTGTGGTGTATGTTGTTAACACATCCAGCAAGAACTGAAAGATACATGGTTCAAATACCAGCGAGTTCGGCAGCTGGAAATTGTTTCATTTTAGAGACAACAGGATCTTTTTAAATGCTCGTTCTATATTTTCTTCTTAGTTAACAATCAAATAATCGACCTAAGATTTTAAGCTCTCTTGTGAGGCCTATAGTATTTCTCATGTGTTAAACGAATCATCACATTCTTCAGTATACGATGTCATGGTGTAAATGGTAGCATGATCAGAAGGCAGTTGGGTGATCTGCAAATCAAAACCCGGCGCAGCTGAATTTTAACGTCTCCTGCTGCAGCAAAACCGAATGTTATGAATCTAATGTCTCATTTAAAATCGTAGATGATGTAATTTCACCACCCCTAATTAAGGAGCTCAGTTACAACAGAAACTCACAAGTCATAAATCATTATTTTCTTGAACTTGCGAAGTTTTAAAATACCAATATATCAAAAAACTATCAATACTCAAAATTTTAACATATTTTTCATATATCTTTGAAATATATTGCTAATCGACGTAATAAAATTGGCGTTGGCTATTTACAAAATCACTTAATAGTTACATGAATCGGTAACATGTTCTAAAACATAACCCGAAAAGGGACATTTCGATCAATTCGGAATTTATCAAGTATGATCTTTTAATTAACCAAACTAGCTACTTTACCTAAATGCGAAATTGCCATGATTTCATTTTCATTTTGAATTTTATTATCTTAAAATTGTTACGTATTCGTTGATTTTCTCCTTAGAGCACATTTTCTCTTCATTTAAGTAAGTATTTTCGGATTTTTTACATTATAGGGCAACATGTATCCACATCTCATTCCCTATTAAAGGATTAATGTGACGATGTTGCCTGTTGGCCACTATCGTACTAAGAAGGATATTCTTCTCTTCTGTAATAATGGGCTTGATTTCAAAATGATTATTCTCAATAAAAGGTTTGGTTTTACGCATTATTCTGACGACCGGGAAATCTGACTACCATTGAAAAATGAATGTGGGCGGAGATCCCTTCAAATTTCTGCTTATCATTCCTATGGAGTTTTGAAGATATTGTCTGACCCTCTTTATTTATTAAATAATCACATGTCTCTCCTTATTTGCTTATTTATTCGACAAATACAAATTACGAACTCAACTGATAGAAAACCTACATATATAAACTTAAAGCATCAAATTGGAATCAAGGCAATTCCTCAATATTAATAATTGCAACAGTCTATAAGAGGCTTAACACAATATTTAAACATATCAAAATTAAAATAAGAATTCATTAGTAGAACAAATTCGAAAATCTTTACCTATATGTATAATTCAAACTTTTAGATTAATTGATAAATCAATTTATTATTTAATTACCTGATTATCAATCAAAGTCAGCGTCAGATTTTATAGGAAATTCTATTTATAATGAAGTTCTGTTCATTACAAACATCCCGCAGGTATATTTTACAATATATTACAATTTTTTCGATCATATTCTCCCAAGCCGCCCAGCGGTTATAATGGTTAGTGACGCTAACTGCCGTACCGATGGGCTCCGATTCGAATTCTGGAGAAGGCATGGATATTTGTAAGTGTATAGTGCCTGTGCGGCAAGGGGGCAATCAAACTACACGATGAGCTGAAAGTGTTCTAGAGAAGCTGGTCGTAGAGGAAGAGGATGGAAGACTCTCGAACTCCGCCCCAGGATGTTTTTCCGCAAAATTGGGGTGGAACTTCACAGTGCGGAGGGACTATACTTGTATAACCAGTGGTGAAACTCTGGTGCCCCTTTCGCTTTGGTCCCACTCAGTTCTAACTATACTTGTTCTTTTCTCCAGTCAAAAGATGTTAATTCTTACAAACATCTGCAAATAAACCGGAATGTTGTCACGAATGTGATTCTAGGACTCTCAACCCAATTTCTTTTCAAATGCATCGTCCCTCATCGCGCCGTTATTATTCATCCCTTTTCGAACAAAGTGCTTCATCGTATCCATTAACGCATATGTTTTTCGTGAGTACGCTCCCATAGATTTTAAAACAAACCATAGCTAGCTGCCTTGCAGGAGGTAGGTCTAAAATTTCAATCATTGTTTTCTAAATCAAAGAAATATACAACAATAACAGATTGTTCGTAAAACAAAAAGTTGTTTATTGAGAATCCGGTCTTCAAACAAAAGAGCAGATGTTTTACGTCAACGGGATAAAACGTAAAGGCCAAAAGTTTCAAAAGCGTGTTATCCTGTTTCGTTCTTTGCGTATTCAAATAGTTATTCTAAGATTCTTGTTTCCTACGCTTAAAGTTTTTCCAAAAATGACATTGATTTGATAGCAAAAGTAAGTTTTTTTTTTTGTGAGAAAACTACCAGATTGGTGTTTCTAGTTTTCTTGAGAAAGTGTTTTTGGTGCCATGAGGGAAATGATTAGCCATTTTCAATAAATTCATCCAATCAGTTCTTTTCGAAATACAGAGTCGCATGCGATCATATTTTTGTTCATTTTTTGTTTACTCAGAAGGTTTTGTTTTTGAGAATCACTTGTAAGCTGTGGACCACAGACTGGACCCACACCATTTAAAAAGGTTAAAAAAGAAACCTTTCACTCTAAAAGATCGACAAATAATATTTTTCAAAAATACGTATTTTATTTTTTAGCAATTTTTTTTTTATTAATTAAAAAACAATTTTTAATGGAACAATTAGCTCTCAGTTTCCTTTGTATTCCCGTTTCTCACATTATTACGAAAGGAATTTAAAATTTCTTCACAAAAAGTTTGCAAATTGCTCTGAAGGTTTGGCGATGACGGTTGGGGCAATTAATTCTTAACATTTCCTTTCTTAATTAGAGACCATTTACTTTCTGAAATGACCTCAAAATTGTTACCTTTACTCAATGATTTATTATGTCTGCTCATAAAAAACTTTGTAAAGATAGATTAAACATAATTAAAAATTGTCAGTTTTGACAAGAATGATTAAAGATAAGTGATTAGTTTTATAAAATCATTTTTATTGAACAGTAACTTTTTTTAATTTTCAGTCTGTTTACAGTAAGTGAAATTACATGTATAGAAATTTATTTGCCCATTCTGCTTTAGGATAATTCTATGCGTTGTTTTCTGCATTGATTGCTAAGCCTTTTTTATAGGTTAAGAGCCTTTATTATTAGAATCCTTTACTGTTTCTTTGTAAAGTGTTTTTTTAAATATTATTATTGTTATTATTATTATTTGCTGTTATGTGCATTTCTTTGGCAAAACACAATCAATTCACAATACGAATTTTTCTTAAGTTTTCCAAACGTGTTCCTAGCTAAGTTAAAGCAAAGCAATAGGAAAACATAAAAATATTCATACAATACAATAAATGAAATTTATTTTAGTAAAGGTTTTTTATTTGCATCATGAAATTTAAATTTAAAAAAAATAAATAACAAATATTTCATACAAATAATCTAAATGTTTAGTTGCAAATTTATTTCTGTGGTGCAGTTTGCCAGGAAGGAATATTTTCGTTTTGGCATTTTGCGTTGGTTCACTATAAATGTCGGTTCTCTTTTCCAATTGTTGCCACCAAATATTAGAGCCCTGTATTATATTTAAAGAAATTAAATAATGAAGAACCTGTATAAATGTATGTATGTTCCTTGCATTGTGATAAATCAACAGTACCTAGAGCCATCCAGTTTTGAATAACGTACGTTTCCACCCAAATATGGGCATCTGGAAGCCTAAATTTAGAATTCGAAATTTCCTTTATTACCTATTTCACATTTTGTAAAACTTTTACGAATTTTTGATTAGCAAACTCTGATTTCAAAGCGAGCAAAGGCGCCACTGTACGGGTAAAAAAAAACATTTTTATCTCCACCGCGTGATAATGTGAATCGGGAATTCTAAAGATAAGCTCTTAAAAATATTTTGCGATATTGCTGTTTAACTGAATATTATAATTGTGTGTTTAAGTGCGAAGAACATGATATTTAATAAAATAAAGCTAACACACTGTTAAAAAAACGCCCCTTTAAATGTAATTTAAAATCTGAAACCTTTCAGTTTTTTTTTTCTTTCCTTCCTTTTTCTTTTACGCGGGCACTTGCCTTTTTGTCATTGACCAATCGTAAGGCCGGAAGTGATGACCATGTATTGTGGAGGCACCTAATAGGCAGCCACCGTTACCTCCTATGAAGGGACAATTTGCATCCATGCCTTCTCTGAGATTCGAACCCGGGCCCTTCGGTATCGCTGTCGGTTCCCTTAAAAACTGTATCGTCTGGGCGGCAACAGAATATCAAAATCAGATATTTGATAAATATATTCAGCAAGCTACCATTTTGAACTGCACATACAAGTAAATGTATCCTCTTGTTGCATGTTCTTATCAAAACTGTATTGCATTAATTAAATATATTTTATGTAGAAGAAAAGTAATTTATATATAAGAATTGTAAATTACTTATTCCTATAAGAAATCATGACTTTATATTGCTCCGCTGAAGAAGGAAGATTTAAAGAAATTTAGTTTCATCCAAAAGAGTGGTACTTGTTGATGCTAAGCTGTGGTATGTTGTTTTCAGTTTAGCAACCTATAAGAACGCTTAAAATTAAAAAAAACATATAGCGAATACTGTCTTCTCCACCACTTCCCTAAGACGATCAGTATTTTTTAACAAAGACCTCTTTAAGACCAACAGGGCGAGTGATCGTCACAGAGAAGCTTCATTATATATGCTCATTTATTTGCTTTCAAAACTTTTGTCGGAAACAATATGGTAATCTTTATTTGCGTATATAATTACATATACACGCACATTCAAAGATATCTCTCTAAGACGACCATCCACACATCTAAAATTTTAATTTGCGGGAAAATACCAATATATACGAATATATACTTATGTTCTCAGAAATACACTTATCTTTTAGAGGTGGTCGTCTTAGGAAGGTTACCTCCAGGGATGTTCCGGATTTCTGCATAAATATCTGCTTCTAGATTTAAGACATTTGTTAATTAAGTGTATATTTAAATAACCTATAAATTATAGTTTACAGAATACACTGCTAAGTATTAAAATTGTTGAAACACTGCAAATAAGAAATTAGGTGTTTTTATTTTAGATAACTTTAAGGTACATTAAGATAACTTTAAGATCATTCAGCAACAGATTTTTCAGTTAAAAAGTTAAATACATTTGATTTAAAATGTTGAATCTGATTATTTAGCAAACATCTTCCATACATCCATGATTGTCCTTCTGTGGCATTTTCTTCCTAAAACAGCATTTATTTCTAATGATAGATGAACAGCAGAAGTATGGAAATAAACCGAAAACGCTCCATCTACATTTACATTTCTAATTTATTCATCTGTCTTTAACATTATTTTTAATGAACATCTGACACTGCAGCAAGGTGATTGGCTTTTTTCCCTTCTGCTGTTTGTCTTTCTAGAACATTCATTCAGAACATTCGACGTTTCGCAGGCATAAACAAAATACGTATTTTACAAGCTTAGCAAAGATCATCAAAAATTCAATAAATGTTACATTAGCTCATTCGATGTTTGGCGCAGACATTCGCATTTAGAGGCTCTTTTGAAAAGAACTTTTAATTTTCAAGAATAAATAAACGCAAAGAGAAAAAAATCATCATTTTTGAGTTTCTTAGGAAGGAAAAGAACAATTTTTAATTGAAAATCACGATTGGCTGTCTTTCCATCAGTTGTTTAATTTCATCTTCATAAATGAGATTATACCGTATGCATTTATAAAACGATGTATTTGTTTTTATGAAGATTTCAATTAATTTTACAGAACTGTGTTTCAGAATTCACATTTTTACATTTCCGAAGAAATAAATCCCTGTTAATTATAATAAATTATTTATTATTTTTTCGAACGGTATTTCAAGTATTTGCGAAAGGTTGCATTTTTTTGTCCTTTCAAAGAACGTTGTTTCTCATTTGTTTGCGAAACGAAAGCTTGGATTTCAAATTCAGTAAAATTTCTTTTGAAAGACTAAATAATTATTCAGAATTTCTTTCATTTGCTTTGCCTATTTGATTTGATTTTGTAATAGCATTGTTTCCTCAATATTTTGTCTTCACACAGAAATAAAAAATAGAAGGAACTCTTTGTAAATATTGCGCACGAGAGTTCTATCTTTTTCATGTTTTAAAGTTGCATACGATTTCAATAGAGTTTAACTGTTTGAGCTACAAAAATTTCTGCTTTTGTTTCTACTTTTAGAATCATTAAATTAGCATTTAAGAATGAAATCAAGGAAATAAAAACATTATTACATGATAGATAAATATAAGTTAGCTTTTTTTAAGTAACTGAAATCGTAAGTAAATTTTGATTTAGCTCAAAACAGAATAAATATTTCATTCGCTAAACCTGAAAGGACTGTCTCTCTAAAATACTAAGTAAAATTACAAGAAATCCAATATGTCCTGTACACCGTGTCTACAAAACTAATTTTTCGGTCATCATTTTCTCAGTTGTTTGTCGTAGACGTATATTTATAATTACAAAAATGATTTTAAAAATCCAAATATTCATTCGTTGTCATATTAAAATAAAAAAATTAGCTTTTGAAAATTACGAAATCTAACATTTTATTAATTCCACGATCCCTATATTCATTTAGAAGAACGTTAAACTAAATATAAAAGTCTAATATAAAGAAATGACTTCCGTACGATAAAAATTAACTGAGATGTTTAATTTAAAATGGAAGAAAATATTCAGGCAACGTGCAGAAACTGAATTGAAGTATTTGCATTTGTGCTCAACTAAAAATAAAATATTGTTACGAAATGTCCAGCTGCGAAAAGATAGCTTCCTCGCAAAGCAGGTTTAGGGTTGCCAGAAAATGGCAAGGGAAGGCAGGGTTGACGTATTTGGCGAAAAAGCGCCCATTTGGCGACAAAATTGGCGATATGTTTTAGGCGGATGGAGAACCTTCTGGAACGAAGTTTTACCGGTTTGGCCCAGAATGTTCTCTAACGTAGGCCAAAAGCTATATACGTGCTGCTAAGCGGAGAGTCAGTCAGTTAATAGTCAGTGAGTGAGAGTCTAGCGAATGAGTCAGTGGGTGTCTCGCAGTCTATCGAATCGCGAGTCAGGGCCTCGTACAGTTTTATCTTGAGTGTGCTGAGTTCCGAGAACGACCAAACCGAGTCGGGAGCTTACTCCAGTGCTTATCATTGAGTGCATCGCGAGTTGTAGCATGGAGATTCTCGAGAGTACGTAGAGTTCCGAGAATAACTGAACCGAGTCGGGAGCCGTACTTTGGTGCTTTACCGTGAAGCTATCTCCACCGTTATAGCCTGAAGGTTGTGTCGCTGATTATTTCAGCGTGTTTGTCGTATTTTTTCGGCGATTGTAAACAGTCTTTTGGAGCTTTCCTGAGTAATACTGACTAATAAATTGCGTTTCACACTTCATGAAGTGTTGTCGTCGTTAATCACTCCACACTACGAACCCGTAAGAAAGAAAAGCAGTAATATCATTTTTTTTTTGAAGTTTTTAACACATGAAGTGACGAACATTTCTATGCATATAATCATGAAAAGTATTATTGATCAACATATTATATTATTTTAAGCGGAAATCTTTAAGCAAGAATTTTTTTAAACAGGAAAATTTTTATCTTTTTTTTAAGCAGGAATTGAAATTTTAAAGAACTTTTGTTACAGAAAAAATTGACAGGATTCAGTATTTCCACTCTACCAACTCATAATTTTACTTGCATAAATTTAAAAAAAAATACGCTTTAAATCACGTCGAAACGAGCGTTTTTTTAACATTTTGTGTGCTACCATTATTTATTAAATATCATGTTCTTCGCACTTAAACAATAAAATTCAGTTCAAGAGCAGTATCGCAAAATGATTTTAAACTGAGCATATCTTTTGAATTTCCTATACGCAGCCTCGTGCGCTGGAAATAAAAATATTTTTTTCTGCACAACGTTGCCATTGATCGCTTTGAAATTCTCGAGTTTGTTAGTCAAAAATCGTTAAAGTTTTACAAAATATGAAATCGATAATAAAGCCAATTTCAAATTCGGTCTTTCAGATGCCCATATTCGGGTGAAAACGTACGTTATTTAAAATTTGATGTCTCTATGTACCGTTGTTTTATCACAGTGCGAGAAACATATATACATTTATGCAGATTCTTCATTACTTAATTTCTTTAAATATAATACAGGGCGATAATATTTGGTGGCAACAATTTGAAAAGTGAAACAACGCTTTCAGTGAATCGACGCAAAATGCCAAAATGAAAGTAATAGTTCTCCTGGGCAAATTGTCCCTTTGGACTAAAAATATTTCGTTGAATGAATTCCTTGTAGGATTTTTAGACTGGAATTCTAGAGAGCGTTAATAATGCGTTTCTAAATTTTAAAAGTTCTTAATTTCTTTGTTTAAAAATGCTTTCTGCTTATCATTTGTAACGAAATTTTAAATTATAGCAGCTAATGCGCCAGTAATCACAGAGGATTATCACCGAATGCCATTTAAGGGAAAAGAAATTACTCTCAAATTATTCTAATTTATTTATTAACCGATTAACAAATTTGAAAATGACGTCCAAAATTTACACATTTGAAATTAAATATTTCGTTCAATTTTGTCATAGAAAAGTGAAACATTTTATTTCCTACAATCAATACAATATTTTCTTAAACATAAATATAGGGACTTTGGAAACGTATAAAAAGGTATGCTTTACAATTTTTACAAGATTAAACTTTTTCAAAAAAATACAAAAACATGAACCTTTGTGTCATTTAAAACCCTTTTCGTTATTGGAAGTATATATATCTGCAACAATTTTTTACGAAAATAAAGCCAGTTGAAGACTTCTGTGGATATGGTGTATAAATGTGTTTTAAAGCACACTCATTTCCAGTGAGTAGAATTAGTGTGAAAAGCCTCTTGCTTTGCTGCCATTATAAGTAACTAAATAACATACCCAATGTGTCTATAAAAGTGTGTAGAAGTAACTTTTCCTAACGTATTCCAACACACATATCAGAAGATAATTGATAACATTTATGAATCTGTTTTTATTCGGAATTTTCAAAGGACTTAATCACTAGCTTTGATCCAGTGAACATCTGTTGTCAGGGATCAAAAGCTTAGCCAATGATTCAAATTTGTATGGTAGACATAAATCCTTATTAAAAAAATCGTGACTTATAAACGAAACGTGTTGCGTTCCTCATAATATTGAGAAAAAATGGAAACCCCTCGAAAGGCCTTTTGAACTGGACAGTGCTGTGCAAGGGTATGGCAGTCGACTCAGTTACCAGCATGCCTACCAGGCAGCTAAATCAAAGCTTCCTTGTTTACTCTCCTTAGAATCATGTCGAATAAACGAGAGGTATTTTAACTTTATTTGCTTTACAAAAGGACTAGTCAATTCTGGATGATGTCAGAAATTATTCTACAGAAAGAATGAGAACACCCTTTAGCAACTGAACTCAATTATTGCAGTTTGCAAGCATGTGATATAACTCTTCCTTGAACTATTTGAATAGAGGAGTAGATCAATATACAAAATATTCTCCTGCTAAAGTTGTTAAATAGATTTCATTGTGAATTTACAGTAGCAAGTTTTCAATTAGCATTATTATATTGTTACGAATTTTGTACATATGTAAATAGCTTTAGTTAAATTACAAGGTAAATTATAATATTTTTTGTATAATAATAACATGAAATGCTTGAAAGAGAAAAAGTTCTGCTGGAAAAATAAGGTTACAGGGGCAAGTTTACTTAATATTGAAGTAAGTGGCTATCTCGCTAAATTGGCGAGATATCACCAAGCTGGCGATGGTTTTTGAAAACTACTTTTTGTGCTAAATTTGGAGACAAATCGCAAATAGTCACCAAACTTGGCGACATTTTTGTCCGGCTCCTGTGTAATTAGTACAGTAATTGATCCGGAAACAGCGTCAGTTCGCAATTTTTAAGTTCAGAGTCGACTTCGGAGTATAAAGATACCTCCGGGTGAACTTTTCTGTTTAGGTGCGGTTTGTATTGCGTTGTGTTCAACTTTCTTATTAGTTTGAAGTATAACTACTGATTGTGATCTATAACACCAAGAAGAGCTGCACGAGTGTATTTGTGGAACGCTCCAGATCTCTCAAGTGATTCTTTTGATAAATAAAATTGTTCAAGATATCATCGGTTCTGTGCGAGTTCAATCCACTATGAACCCGTATGCACGCAATAATTTTGTTGCAAGCTACAGGTTCAGATTTCTTTAATAAATGCAGATCAACAGAACAAAATGTACACTTTACTGAAATAAATAACATTTCATATTAAAATAAATGACATTATATAACACAAAGAGAACAACAGAGACGAGGAAAATTCTGTCACTTACAAAGTAATTTCTAAAGCAGTAATCACTGATATAATCCTACAGTTCTGAAGTAATTCATATAGCTAACTCCTTAAGCCGAACAGAGCCTATACTTAAAACGCAACTGTAATACATGTAGTTGACCAACATTCAGTTAGATTCGGGAAAAATCATTTCTGTGGCTTCAAAAATGCGTCATCTGGAAACTCTTAGAAAGTCATCTAGTTGTCGAAATATCGCCAAACGTTGCCCAAGGCTATCAGAAGAGTTTATGCTTATATTTCAATCCCAATTAAGTTATTTTCACAATTTAAATTACGAATTCTCTTCACAATTTCAAAATCTATAATATTACGCATGAAATAAACGTTTACAAATATATTACGTTGCCACAAATATGACTAAATAGAAATAAACTCTAAAATTATAACATAAAATGCCCCAAATAAATAAATATAGTCCATAACACTAAGAAAAGTGTACGAAAACCAAATTCAAGATCAAATATTTACATATGTTTTACATTAATGGTTTATTTTGTGTGTCGTACAGATCTAGGTGAAAAAAAGATGTACTTCAAAAATAATTCTGGTTTAAAATAAATTAGTATTTTGTTTTCCTTTGACACCTTAACAAATTACAAAAAATCAACATGTATTTTTAAATAAAATACTAATTGTTTTTATCAAGGACGCAACTTAAGGATAGCATTATTGTTAAAAATAAGAAATAAATAAATAAACTTTGCATTAGCGGAAAATTAAGTAAGGAGTTGTTTTACCTCGTTAACAAATCCCTTCAACTGCTGTTTAGAATTATTAGCAGTATGCGTTAAATTCAACTTAATCATGACCCTTAAATCTGCTTTCAACTATCTTGCAGTGTCATAGTGAGAGTCCAAAGTTTGAGAGGAACGAACACGCGGGTATTCACTTTTATATTTAGATTTTTCACCTAATTTTCCTCTTCTAGTGATGTTTGAGAGAGTTCCTCAGCTGAAACGGTTTGAAGGGTTTTTAATGTTTATTAACCCATGATCTAAATGTTTTGCTTGTACTATCATCTCTAATTTCGTAGTCTTTGTCCAGGATTCATGCTAGTTATTGTATACAAGAATAGAGTTCTTGAAAATAGGACAGAGAGATTTTGGTAGTAACTGCTGATTGTTTTAATATGTTAGGTTATTTTAAGCAGAAGACGTGAAAAATGAGCAGTGTCCTCGCCGGGACTCGAACCTCTTGAACACGCGCCGAGTGTGCTGACCATTACATCGCGAAGATATGCTAAGAAGGCGTGAGAAATACTTTATGTACTCCCCCTTTTAAAGGGCGACAAGGAATCAGGAGACCCAAACACTAAATCCTGGTGGTGAAGAATCATCATCCACCACCTTGTTTAGTTCGGGCGCCATTAGTAAGAGACATTAGGTTATTTGGATGATGTCGACGTTAAAAATTAGCAATGCCCTCGCCGAGACTCGAAACTCGGACCTCTCGAATGCGCGCCGAGTTGCTGACAATTACACCACGAAGGCATGCTAACAATGCCAAAGAAATACCTTATAAATATACTATTTAATACTATTTTATTATTTTTAATTTTGCTTAATACCCATCTTCCATATTTATTTGAAAGCCGGGTCCAACGTTGAGATAGTCAGCATCTCTTACCACTATGCCGATCAGCGCGAAGACGAAATTTACAAGGGGACTTGTGAATTTTAGATTCGAATATTCCAATATTTAAATATGTGTTCTGCTTATATATATATAATTTATTAACTAAGTAGTAAAGAATATATTATCTTCCAATATAAAAGTTAGTACAAGTATCTGAATGAAGTAATCTAGAAAACTTTTTTGGGATTCAATTTTCAATGTTTCTATAACATCGAAAGCATGCACTTTGCTGCTATACTGTAAGCATTACCGATTTCCATTATATTGCTGTTTATTTTTAGCATCCCTCGGCCTGTAATGTTAATGATCATAACAATTCTTAAAATATAATAAACAATATTAGCATTTTTGAAAAGAGCATATGTCATGAATAATTCATTGAATATATCCAGCACTACAGAAAATTAATTTTTCAGCATAGTCTACAATCGTATAAGGATGTGTGTTTTGTATATTTCGAATTTTGAATAATTCATATAATAAACTATATTAATATGTTTGCTTTGTAAAAGGACATATGTCGGGAAATTCCATCAAGCCTAGCTGCATCAGTCTAAGAAACTAATTCAAATTTTTAAGCACAATCGATCAACATGATAAGGTTAAACGTTTGGCATTTCTTGAATTTTGTTTAATTCACTGAATGCTTAATTGAAGAAATTTTTGCTACCAACTCAAAATGCTTTCTCTTGGACTGTGAGTTTTTTTTTAAAGAGTTATTGCTTCAGGTTTAGTCCCTTTAGAGAATATGGAAACCCATCAAACTCCAAATATTGTGTAAATCTTAAAATGAATAGTAATGTCAAATACTGTTACGAGTAAGATGTCAATTGAAATATCATTTGCAGTTAATGTTGTTATATTTAAAACCATTTATCTGGTGTAGGAGGAGAAGTGTTTTTCGAAAGTAGAGCGAGTTTTCAGATCTTCGCAAATGCTCCTGAATCTAACAAAGCAGTAGTTTTCCGCTTCATAAAGTGTTTTTGAGAAATTGAAATGAAGTGGCTGCTCAGTATTCTGAATTCGGAAAAAATATATGAAGTTAGGAATAAAATGTTGCAGTCACTAACTGAGAGTGTGAAAAAGATGGCGTCGCAATCTCATTTATGCGTTGCGGGATAATTCTCAATCAGGAAATTTCTTTCTTCGTTGGAGAATCTCATCTCTATCTTACCCAAGTAAAGGGTGTTGAAAGTTAACTGCATAAGCTGTAACTGAAATACAAACAACGTATTACTTTTAATAGAATAGAGGTGCTGTTTATTGAAATAGTTTGCCATTACACTTAAACATTTTGGATTTTTGACAATTTTTTAAAGTCTAATGTTTTTAACTTTTGGATCACACTGTGGATGAGTTTGAGGCTTTTCTTATTAATGCAGTAAAAAACATAGATATTTTAGCTGTAATTACAACTGCAGTCAAGCAGGAAGATCTAATGAAATGAGCAATTTTTGGAATAAAATTGGTACATATAGGTGTGGAGAAAAAAAAGCGACTTGCATCATTGGGCCCGTATCCAAGCTTTAGAATTGAATAGCTAACAGTCAATGAATTTAGAAGAAAAGTTTAATTTGAAGATTTCAGAGCTTCTGAGAAATTCTGAAATTTTGCTCTGGAGATATTGCCATCTCAGACTAATATTATTAATTATTAATCACGCTATCATGTGCATGATTAGATTATTTTTAGCTGTTACCACCATCTCGCTCAGATTATTCCATCATTTTTAGGTTGAATTTAATTTTTTCCAGATAAATATTCAAAGGGTTTGCTAATAAGATTTGACGTAATACAAATAAGCAAAAGTGTCAGTAGACATGGACTGTTAATTTCGATTTCAGAAGGAAGAATCGTAGAATTAAAAATATTGTTAAGGAAAAAATAATTAATTCTGAATTGCATAAATGTTAAAAATTCACTTTATAAAGAAACAGAGAAGAGTGCTCGTACGTATAAGTGTCAGATAAACTGAAGAAATAATTTAATATCATGGAAACGATTAAGGTAAGCAAATCAATCATTTTAACATCATCGCTAAGACATTTAATAAAAAGAATGTGTGATACATCAATAGCAATACAAAGAAATTAGCATGTCATTTACATTTATTTTTCGTTTACAAGTTAGAAGTAAAATGGAATATGTTTAATGTGAAGATAATACATACAAAGTGATGGTAAAAAGTGCGCGTAACTTTTGACATACAATAAAAATTTCCTATCCTTTAATATATAAAAAATACTTAAATTCAGCAATAAAAAGTTTTTATCTTACTGTTCCATAGCGTTTACTTCCTATGCTCATCAAAATATTATCAGCTCAGCTCTATTCTTGAAAACTTCTTCTTTAATTTAATCTCTTATTACTTCAGAGCATTCTTTTATATTTGAAATCTATTCATTTACTGCAAAACGTTTTGTATTCATTATCATTTTCAGTTTTTAAATTTTCCTCGATATTTCTTAAAAATTTCTCTTCATATTGTTTACTATGATTTTTAAACAATGAAATTTATTTCTTTGAATTCAAATTTTGACAAGATTTATAGTGTAATTTAAATGAAAATTATTTAATAAAAGCTATCTTCCTCACCTTGCACATTTTTCTGGGAGAGAGAGAGAGAGTTCTTTGCGAAAAGGAGGGAGATGTATGCGATTCTTTTCTTTCCTTTTCCTAATGTCTTATAAATATATTCCTTTGTTAAATACATATTTTACCCTGAGGTCAAGTTATCAGGACTGAGTGTTCGGTGCATATTCTTGGCGAACATATTCGTGCAAACTTTAAGTCCTGATCTTGAACAGGGAGCTGAATGCAGCTATGTTCTGTGGTAGAAAACTGTGGTTAAGTGGTAGAAGAACTGCACTTGAGAAGGATTTAAAATCCTCTTTTATTAAACCACAATTATATACAGCCACTTCCCAACTCGGGAGGGATACAGAAAATAATGACCGCACTTGTGTCTAAACTGAACAATCAGATAATTTCAACTAAAGCTAAGTAGAAATTAAATCGTTGTTGCTCACAGAGCTATAAACGCGAGGATGGCCTTTATGCTAAAGGGTGCGTAGCAAGATTTAACTAATACTAACGTACTTAGATTTACTTCAATAAGTAATAGCGTAACAGCGCTAAGACTTAGAATTTAAATACTAGCTGGTCAGGCGAACGTCGAATAGAGTAACAGTGGTCTGAGACTTGCAGTTCTCTCACACTGAGAGGTTCCTACCTACCGTTTAAATATAAACTTGGCTCCACTTCAAATTAGCATAAAGCTGAAACACGCGCTTATTCTAACGGGAAGTTAAAATAAGAACAGATAGAAAAAGGCAAATTAAAATAAAACTTTGTTAGTTTAAACAAAAACCTTACAATATATCATTTAAATCCTATGATTTTTTTATATTAGGCTTTCTATAATTTAACAGCCCGCTCAACCCAGATAGTAGTTAGCAACGCTGATTGCCGTACCGAACGGCCTAAGTTCGAATCTTGGAGAATCTCGTAAATGTATAGTGTTTATGAGGCACGGCAGCACTCTAAATATGCGGCGAGCCGAAAGTCCTCTCTAGAGGCTGGTGGTAGGTAAAGAGGGGTGGGAGACCCACTGACACGTCCTCCTCCCGAGATGCTCTCCATCAGATTTGGGTCGGAAATGAGCAAAGTCGTACTGTCACCTATTTTTTATTTAATTTCTGATGTCAAGGGAAGGGTTAGAAATAATTTCATGCCATGCTTTAAAATGAAAATTGCGCTATCCATTTACTGTATATCTCGCCCAGATGAAGAGCGTTTTGAGTTACAAAATAGTGCCCTTATGTAAAAGGGAATCATCTCGTATCAGGCAAAGTAATCATTCTCTGTTTAAATCCAAACAATGACATTAACCTTTTGAACAAACCAATCAGGAACATCAAACTCTAGCTATATGTTTCAAGTTACTAGTAAAGATTCCATCTTCTGCGGTCACTGATGTATTTTGTTACATGTAAGGATGTTCTGAAATTAATAATATGTATAATTTACGTGCATTTTTCTGGCAACACGTCAGCCCATTTATTTTCAAATAAATATTTGAAATATAGCAGCTTGCACCCGTTTATTTTGTCTATTAACTGATTATTAAGTTTCGGTGTTACTGAACGTACTTTTAGGACATGAATTTAGCCTTCTATAAAATGACTCAAAACTGCACTTGTAAAACACATAGGTATTCCTTCATGATTATACTCATTAACTTGCCGATATGCTAGGATATAACAGCCGTTGATATAAATATATCAGGAAATATTTTATAAGAGTTGTTAATTTTCTGAACCATAGAATGCCTAAAATTTTTATTTTATCAATTATAAGCCTAAAGGGCCGGTAGCCCAGAAGAGCTATTAGTCTCCAAACAGCCTTTTGTGCCATTTCACATTAAAGGCGAATCACTATTTAAATTGGTGCCACCAAATATTATCACACTGTATTACATTTAAAAAAATTAAAAAATGAAGAATATGCATAAATGTATGTATGTTTCTCGCATTATAAAACAGTACTTAGAGCCAACAAATTTTGAATAATGTAGTCCTCAACTCGAATATGGGCGTCTGAAAGTCCAAATTTGGAATTTGCAGTTTGTTTTATTATCTGTTTCATATTCTGTAAATCTTCAACGAATTTTTGATAAACAAACTCAACGATTTCAAAGCCAGCAATAGCAACACTCTACGAAAAAAAAAATTTTTATCTCCAGCGCGCGAGACTGTGTATCGGAAATTCTAAAGGTATGCTGTTTTTAAATATTTTGTGATATTGCTGTTGAATTGATTTTTATATGGTTTAAGTGCGAAGAGCATGATATTTAATAAATAAAGGTAACAAACAAAACGTTATAAAAGTCCTTTTGGGCGTAATATAAAATCTAAAACCTTTCGAGTATCTTAATGAATAAAAATTATCTCAGGTTTCAATAATCATGCTTTGAATTAGTTCTTTTTAAAATCATAAATTATGTTATTTGTAATTCGCAAAGAAACGTAGCGGTTCTTTGCCAGATGTGAACTAGCACATCATATTTAAATATCTAATTTCAGTCAGAAATCCATCAGAAGTAAGGTACTTAAAACTGCGATATTTCCTCCAAATGAATTATTATCGACAAAATGGGCGAATACACAAGTGCCTTCCTTCACTTAAAAAGCAAATACTATACCAGCTCCCTTTAGCACGTCCTTTATGAAAATATGTTTTGCACGACGATGGTCAGTATTAGCAGCCTTCTTCCGAGAAGGAAATGTTTCGACAAAGGAAAATGTTGGTGTACGAAATCTAGATACTTCTCTTGCTCAGATTATGCCATTAGATTTCTTAATAACGTTTCTGTCACAAATTTCTGATATTTTTTATATTTTGTAATAAAATGAGCTTTTAAAATCTGCAAAAATATAGTCATGTTATCTTATCCTGTATTGAATCTTTCATGCTTTAAAAAGAATCTATAAAAATCTTTAATCTTATCGCGAGCTTTTTCATTTATATTACACAGCTTTTCAATCAGCAATGCAAATATTCTTGCTGAACATAAATATCAATATTAAATGCTTTTGTAAGAAAAAATGCAGTTTGCTTTGAAGAAGACATGTTTCTCTAAATTGTAATATCTTTCTGTAATTCAAAGGAAAAGTATTTGAAGGAGTTTAAATGTAAGGAAATCGCGTAAGAGCCTTCCTTCGTAGTAAAAATATATTCTCATTTATCTGGCGTATATTACCTGACACTGAATAAAGTAGAGGGCCTTATAATATTTACAATAAATCCTTACGCGAAAATTTTGCTCTTCAACAAACGCTTGCATCGTTTATTTTAAATATGTAATGGAAAGAATACTTATTTTCATTTCAAAACCATATTAGCTATGAATATTCAAAAGTTTTTCGCTTTTATAGAGTATCTTTCCCCTCCTCTGGGAGCACACAACTTGGTAAAAAAAAATTAAATTATTTTTGACGTACTTTTCGCATTAAAATTTCACATTGTTTGTTCATAATGTAGAAAGATTTTACATTATATTTACAAACTTATTTCTTCATGCTATGCAGATATAAATTTCTAAAGAATTTCTAATCTTTATGAAAGAGAAAATTATTTTTCCTTCTCGAAGTATTCGTTAGTTCTAGCAAAAAGAATGAATGACTTTTTAAAATAGTCTGAAATAAATAACATTTTTGTTTTAATGCGTGCCAGTGTATTCTACTAATTAGAATACTAATATTATGCATTCAGTAATATTTGTATATATGTATATAATATATATATATAAATATATATATATTTATATTATACATAACTTCATTAATGTTGTTTGATACACATTCATCCATTCATTTATTATAAACAGGCGAAAGGAAGATTCATACAAAATCAAAACAAAAGCTTTTGGTGAGATAAGAAATGAATAATTAAGAACAGTTTGAAACTTCCAGAAACTTCTGTCATTTGATGCCAGATATATATGCTTCACATAAAGAGTTGAAATTGACATGCATTTTCCATTTTCCGCTAAACAAGTATGATAGAAAAATACTTTGCTAGCTTGATTTAATGTGGCCCCACATGCATTTCTGATCACACTGGCAACGTTAAAGCATTAAAAATTGGCCATAGTTCTTCCTTTACGTTAGTCAACGAAATTCAGTTCCTTCTTTTTATATGGGACAACCATAGCTTCTGTTTTTAATTGTTAAAGCATTATTTTAAATTCAGCAATTATTCAGATGTATGGCATATCATATTTTTTAATATAAATATACCTGTTTCATTCCTACATCGTGTAACTGTTCGACAATCTTTCGGAAAATCAAAACATCAAAATTACCAAAACATGCAACACCATATCGAGATGTGTTTGGCAGTGGAGAGATGGTTCCTAGCATAAAAAAATAAAAATAAAAAAAGGGATAGTTCTGTATCTCCTGTTCTACTGGGCCGATTGACGAGATTCAACTTGCTTTTCCCATGTCTCGAAAGCGCGACTTAGGATATGTTTAGATTTATTTACAGATTTGTTCTTAAATTTAGACATAAAATCGGACTTTTTCTGAAATGGCATACTAATGTTTTTCCACATTTCGATTCTACGCTTCAAACTATGCCAAACTGCTAAGTTTTGCAAAAATCGCAAGAGTAGATTTTAAAAAATTAGCTCTCAAAATTTTAGCTCCTTAATGTTAATTGAATATGGCATGTATTTATTTTTTTTTTTTTTTTTTTTTTTTTTTTTTTTTTTTTTTTTTTGTTTGTTAACCTTATTTGATTCTTCCTTTCGTATTTCGAAATTTAGGTTCATTCCAAATAAAAATCGCTCATTTTTATGATTTATTTTAATTAATTTTATTTAAATAATTTTTATAAATTTTTCAAAGACATTTTGAATTATAATCTATAAAATTTTTACCATCATCTTAAAGTAGATGTATTTCTAAGCGTAGTTGCAAAAAAATAGTCTTTTATTCAAAATTTCCGAAGATATACGTCAATCTATGTATTGGAGTATTTTTAAATTTTTCATATTAGTGGTAAGCAATAAAACATCAATTGTGGTTTAGGCACTTTGTTCAAATTATTTGAAAGTATGAACATTGTAACTTCTTTCCCTCGTGCTCAATGTAAAAAGGGAAAGGAAAATAGGTTGCTATAAATTAAGAAGTTCGCCAAGTGAATTATTCTTAGCGCAAACTGAAAAAATTGCGCCAAGATAAATTTTTGAATTTCTCCGTAAATTTTGCACCAAATGTTACAAAGTTTAATATTTAGGCATAATTTGAGTCGTAGAATCGAAATATTGAATATGGAAAAAAATTAACATGCCATTTCACAAAAAGTCTGATTTTGTGTCAGAATACCTATGTTAGAACAAAGCTATATATAAATCTAATATATATCCTAAGTCGCGCCTTCGAGACATAAAAAAGCCAATTTGAATTTCGTCAATCGGCCCAATAGAACGGGAAATATAGAACTGTCATATTTTTTTTCGCAGTGTAAGTTACCTAAGTACGTTATCTGTAGTACTAAGTTAAATTTCTGCCCTAAGTGTACCAAAAATTTTAATTCCGTTTCTTTCTTCATAAACCATGTAATCTTCCGTGAAATGTTCTCATTGATTCTACTGTGAAGTGTCTATTGAGTTCAGCCATTTTCCCTCGAAAGCATTGTCAATAAATATTAGGCGAGTAGAGTAAGAAGTAGCTTCCAATCTTAAGTAAAAATTATCAATATTTCATTTTAAAATTATGAGTTTATCATAGTTTGTAGTACATTAAATTTAGAGATTGTCTTTATCTAGACAGCTTTATGTACTCATCAAAAACTTTTCTACGGTTATATAAGTTTCCTTTTTACTGTAAAAGGCTAATAAAAGACTTTATAAACTAAAGTTATTCTACTCAGCTACTATCATAATTTCCCACTTTTGTAAAATACGTCTGGTTAAAATTTCGAAAAGACTGCAGACATCATTTACAAGATTACTGCACCTATTTCATTATTAATTTATAGCCATTTGGCTGCTTACCAGACTTTTACAGTCTTTTAGTGAAGTATTATCATAGACACAACCAGTTAACTAAATCAAAATATGATAAATAAAGTTACCCAAGTTTCAAAACAAGCAGCTTAAATTAATTATAACTTCTACTTGATCTTACAACTTAAAATATAACGCAATTACTGCAAAATTTAACGTACTACGGTAGCATGACAGTAGACCAATAGACAGTACAACTGACAGCTTGTCTTAATTGTTTATAATAAGAATATAGCTGTAAGCTGGAGAAAATCCTGTATTCTCTCATTCTAGTCTGAAATGAAATTAACTTGGTTTTAAATCAAACTTATTATAAAAGTTCATCATGTAGATGATTCTAGTTTATTCCTAACACAGACAAATACTCATATAGTGTGCTTACAAGTACGTAATTAATTCTTTTCAAACAAATCAGATATAAATTCAATTTTTAATGCTTGCTGTAGTCAGTAATCGCAAAAAATAACTCTTTCGATAATATTAAGCTCATACGATTGCTCAACAACTCAAAGCTCACTATGCAATGTACATTGCTAACGATTTTCAGATTAAAGAGTTTTAGTGAACAGAAAGTCTAGAAATTTGCGATTTTGCTACGTCTCAAATAGAAATGGGATTCTGTCGATAATGCATACTTAAATAAATCTTATTAGAAAATCTGTAAGCCTAATATTTTCTGTAAATGAGGTTGAAAGTGTTTTAGCTTACAGTAATAATAGAAATGTTTACTGAGATTATTTGATTATTTCTTTTAACTTTATTTAATTACATTTTGAGTCTTAAATCAAATGAAAATTACACTAAACATTTATTGAATGTTACGATAATATGTAAATCCCCATCTTACATAATCTCGAGTGAATAACGTAAAAATGAAGATGAGTTTTTCTTATCCATTATTTTAAAAGTTTATGATTTTAATTTAGGTACTCTCTCAGATAAGCCCACTATTAAATTACTCATAGTTAATCTCACCATTGAATTACTGACAGTAGCTCCTAAGCCTTAAGTTGCACTTTCTGTTTGTTAAAGTTGCCGAGTGAGCATATGAAACAATCAAGAAGGAATTTAAAAAAAAAAAGTTATAAAGTTTTGCATCAGGACAAAACCCTTGCAAAAACATCTTATACAACACAATTACAAGGCAGAAAAGTTAATAGGATTATTTCGGTGGGCTTAAGATCACAACGTAAAGACATTAATGACATTATTGTTCATTATTATTGTTGTTCTTATTTTCCTATCCTCCGAGACTTAATGATGCAAAGTGAGGAGTACTTAAAGAAAAACTGGAATGAGATGAGAAAGTACATGATGAACAGACTGACGTTAAAACTTACTGAAAAATTAAGATACAATAACACGCCGAACAAATATCAATTCGGAAGTCAAATAACAAAAATCAGCGTTATATTTTCCAATTTTCACAGGACTGGTTTCGATGGTTTTACCGAACCACCATCCTCAGCTGCAAAAGCGCAAATGTACAAGATAAGATATAATGATTAGATAAGATAAGAAAGCCTGGACAAGCTACTGGCCCCATTGATGAAACCAGAACTAAAACATAATTTCTTTAAAGGCTGAAGGCAAAGATGGAATGGAATTAGGGTCGTTAACTAGAACAGAAAGATTTTTTTGAATGTGAAATGCCTCTAGAAAATCCAGTTCACCAATGAAAGATGTTTTTTGAATAATTTTGGCAGCAGAAAAATTGAAAGTGTGATGGCGGAATGTTGGGCAACAGAAGACTTCTGTGTTTCCTTTTTTCTAATATATGCCTCATGTTCCTTAACGCGAAATTTTAAGGCTCTTTTAGTTTGTCCAATGTAAATTAAACCACACTGGCAAAGAATCCTGTAAATACCCCACGAATTCATATCCGGAATGGGGTCCTTGAGTATGGAACTCGGGCGTTATACAAACATCATTGACACCCTAATGGGCGGAAGGACCTACCAGCGTGGGCTCCCTTTCGCCTTGCGAAACCAGTTGATGAGTTTACGAAGCTAACTGTCAACGATCCAACCATGTCAGTACAATTAACACTCTACCATTGTCTCAACTTAACAATGTAGCACCGTAAAAAGTGCCTTCCATCAATAAATAACAGGAGTAGTGGGCATCTGCAAATACGGACGTCTTTCTCTTTTATCCAAAATTTGAAACGGAGCTTTAGCAACAGCTCCTTGCGGACCTAGTTTCTATGGATACTGTCCCTTTTTCAATTATCTAAAGCATTTCCGAAAGAAACCCTCGAACCAGTGCTAGTATGGACAAGAGAACACTGCCAATCACTATACTTTTGATTCCATCAGTACGACGGAAAACCATATAAAGAGATCAAATGCTTCGAACTGAGCAGCATATGTGGGCGACACAAATCCAGTCTTTATGTTCTCAAGAACCTGTTCCATCTTCAATAACTTCAAACGGATCCAAACCTCAAAGAGTAGCTTTGTTTTTATCTCAGAGAGACTAAGTTGCCAACAATATACATAATCATATATAATCCCGTATCTGGTTCACTATTATATGCACCACATACTGTAAATGATAGTTGCATAACTAATTTATATGAATATACTTTGTTTAGTATCTCATAAGAATGTAAAGTATTTGTTCTCTTCTTTCTCTTTCTCTTCTTTGAGTTCCTTTACAGTGTAATTGGAATCACATCCGTCTAGCAATCGGGAGATCCGAAGTTCGAATTCCGGAGAATGGAACGGATATTTTTAACGTTTCCAATCCGAAATAAAATAAATAATAATCTCTACAGTTACATCTTAGAAGCATTTCTTAAGATCTAGTTATACAAGTCTAAATAATTATGCTATAAATAATCTATCTGTGTTATATTTTAAATAACCTATCTACCTTTCTAACACTTATACTCTGCTGACTGATACAAGATAGAAATTAATTCCGCGGGGTTGGTAACCATCTTCATACAATACACGCCATAGTGCGGCCCAGTATCCTGTTTTGTACGTAAGTTAATGTTAATGGTACTATTTATTCGTCATCGGGGGAAAATATTCTCATAATGTCAACTGTTGTTCAAAAGACTCCGCGTGTTTCCAGAGTTAGTTTTTGTTCTACCCATTTGCTGAGAGCGACATACAGACAGGCTACTTTCTTGCATTTTGGGTTTTTCATTATTTTACGATAAAAACTAAAAAAACGGCAAAGAAATGAAAGTGCGGACTGAAAAGTAATCTTAAAATTTTATAATTTATTAGATTATGGCAAAGCTAAAGCTATCTGTTTGAGAAAACAATTGTCATCGAGAAGTACTTCTTAAGGAGAGATTTTCTCATATTCATGATGTACACATTCTTCAAAAAAGAATTTAAATTTTCCATGCTGCATAAAATATGTAGCGATAAAATAAAAATGGGGCGTTAGACTGGAAAATATGAAATTGCTTGTCTGGAGATTACTGCCAAATAACTGTACTGTCGATTACTAAACTGGTGATGGCATACCTGTAGGAATGTAATTTTACATGCAGGCCATGGCATATCAACAGAAAATATAGTTATGATGGTGTTGCTTCTCAACTGTATCAAAATATATTAAGATGCACGCATTGCTTTTATATGGATCACTTCATTTTGTAGAATTATTAGGTTATTTGGAAGCAGAATATGTCAAAAATGAGCAACGCCTTCGCCGGGACTCGAACCACGGACCTGTGGAACACGCGCCTAGCGTGCTGACCACTACACCACGAAGGCATGCAAAGAAGGCGGGACAAGTACCTTATATACTCCCCCTTTTAAAGAACGACTAGGGATTAGTGTACCCAAATGTCAAACCTCGGCGGTAGAGAATCATCATCTACCACCTTTTTAGTTCTGGCGCCACTTGTAGAGTCATTAGGTATTTTTTGAAACGCAGGGGAGATGAAAAATAAGCAGTGCCCTCACCGGGACTCGAACCACAGACCTCTGGAATATGCGGCCAGCGTGCTCAACTACACCACGAAGGCATGCGAAGAAGGCGGGAGAGATATCTTATAATTTCACTGAATAAGCAATGCTGTGTTCCAATATGGAAGATTGGACGCCCCGTTTTATCTGATCATTTTATTCACTAAATAAGAAATACTGTGGCATAATATGAAAGATGAATATAAAATATTATACACTGTGCACTTGAAATTATTGAGGGTTTTTGCAATTTTTTTACGATACATTTCTCAGAATTCTTTCTTAAAACTTTGAGTATACTTTCGCTATGCGTATACACGCTGCAAAGATGCTATACACGCTGCTGCTAGATGATGTGAATATGCTTCGTTTTCCATTTTATTGACGCAAATTATCAGTCTTCTTTGACGAAAGAAAAAGCCTCAACCATTTACTATCCAAGCGTGTCTGTAGAACATGAGGCTCATGGACATTATCAAATTATGGTTATTATTATCAACGAAAGTGATTAATTTGGTTCTAAGGAGTTAAATATAAAATCATCTCAACCTTAGTAAACTAATCAATGATTAAACTTTAAACTGTGCCGCAAAAATTTCACTGAGAATAATGTAACATTAATAAATCAGCTCAATTTTAGAAATATTTTAATCCTTTGATCCCTGATCTGCCAAATAAAAAGAAGTCACAAAAGAAAAAGTAAAATAAAATAACTCAACGCCTTACAACTCAATCATTCATAATTTGCTCAACCCAAATAAAGAAGACAAATTTGCAAACCAAATACCCTTCACAAAGAAGGAAGGGGTAACACATATCGTAAGCAAAAACTTAAAGGGGTGTGAATGTCCCACGAGGGATGTTATATAAAAGGGATGGACGGATGATGTAACAACCCTCACCCCCACTACACTAACTTTAAATCACCACCCTCCAGAAACTCCCTACAAGGTAACCCTTTCTCGCCGTATTGCCAACTGCTGATCAGCAGTTAAGTCTGCACAACTAAGCGTATTTGCATAGCAGATTGCGAAGGCACGAGTGTGGAAGAGGCTGATCCTACGAGAGTTCAAAGAATAGCGGTACAGCGTATATACTATGTGCGTCACTTCTATTGTAACTCTAATTATTTGTAACAGATGAAGGATCTATTTTTGCTTTTCAGAAATGTGGAGTTAAGCTGCACCGTCTGTTAACAACGTTTAAAAAATGTTTAGCATGTAAGTTAGCAAAGCATTCAACCTAATCAAAGCTTTGTTGCAAGTTACAGCAGATAGTGCTAGTGCAACAACTCTTGGCAAACACATAATTATAACACTTAATAAATACCCAGACAAACATCGAGGTATTACGTATTCTTTTCTAATCAGGTACAATGAAATGAGTGCTTCAATAAAAGAATTTTTGGTTATGATGACATTCTGCTTTTCCAATACACATGTAATTTATGTTAACATTCTAAATATTATTCCAAGGCCTCTGTTCTCTTTATTTGGAGCCAGATGTAAATTATTAACGCTATTAATTTCAATACAGTACTACAGAAAATGCTAAAATGTTACAAAAATTAACTGCTTATGAATTAAATGTATTAAACTTATAAAAAATTCTTTTAATATTGAAATTAAGTATTTGGAACAGAGTATAAGTAGTCGGAACAGAGCCCGTAAATAGGGAGAACTGGAAAATTCATATTACGGTCTATTAGATTATAAGATCATCGCCCTTCATTACCCTTGCTTTATTCTTCTCTGTAGCTGGTCTTTATTTTTTTAACCCGATATATGTTTATGTACAACTTACTTGAATGATAAGATAAATTAGAATCTGTTGCTTGCAGAAATTTCAAATCTTTTGAAACTGACTTGTTAACTTTCAAAAATTCTATAGTTCTAAAGGATCAGCACGATAAAAGTTGCTTGCATAATATAATAGCAGTAGCAGTATTCATACAAACATATATACATAACTAAATAATATTGACTGCAGAAGAAACAAAACCGTGTAAAACACGGTAGCTGTGTCGATGGTTTGCGACTGTAAATTATTGGTTCTTTTCATTTTGATACTTAAGATTATGTGACAGATATGTATGGTATAGATTTAGATAAGACTTATTTCTAAAAATCTCATCGAAATATAACTTGAGAAGACCTCATCAGAAGCATTCGATGAATTTATTAAAGAGAAAGCAGAGTCTTCAGAATCCCAAAATTTCTAAAAATCTTTTACTAAAGTATAGCAAACAAAATTTCCTAAGATTTTCGCTCCTACATTTAAAGAATTAAAGCTTTTATATTCGAACTCTAAGGATAAAGAACTAAATAAACGAATACGAAGAAATTTCTAGTGATATATCTAAAAACAATTTAAAAGATAAGAATTTTATGGGAATGAGAAAGCAAAAAAAGCAAAGCTTACGAGGAAATAAAAAGGAAGAATCTAAAATGCACCATAATGCAGATGCGCGAAAACTAAAATAAATATTTAAAGTTAAATATAATTTTTCAAAACTAAATGTGTGGAATCAATAGATCTTGATTGCAAGAGAAAATACTCTCGATGGGATGCCATGTATACGTCTTCATACTTCTTATTATATACTGAAAAGAAAAAATAAAATGAAAAGAAAATGAAATATTGTACACGACAGAACACAAAATTATTGTGAAAAAATACTTTTTTTCCCCTGCATCTTGTTTTTTAACTGAGGCAAGGGTAAAGAAGTAAACGAGAAAATGTAACGAAGCATTAATCTGAAATGACACAAAAGAACTTCAGTCTTTTTTCAGCATTAAAATTCTTCTATGCAAGAGTTATTTTGATATTAATTTAGTATCGAATAATGTAGATCATTTGTGAATAAAATTTTATTCTCAGTAAACTTCTACATTGAATTTATCAAGACCTCGAAGGGAAATTTGGATTCACGTTCTTCATAAAAAGAAGCTTTTTTCTATCCAGTCTAAAACTAATGAGCGCTTACCTATACACAGAAACATAAATAAAAGCTTGATGAAAGGAATTATGGATAATCCTTCCTCTAAACAAGATTATGCTGTAGGATTTCAATCTGGAAATTGTGGCTCATCGGTTAATTGCTACAGAATAGCTTCCATTCATCGCTTCATCGAATAAACAGATAGTCAAAGCTATTTTCAAAGCTTAAAAAGTTTCCGATATAATTTTATGTTATGCTATGTACGCATTTTATTTGTATGGATCTACCGCAGCTTCATTTAGTTTCCCTCAACTATTCTGGCGTTAAAATATGAAACTCGTTAATAAACCAGTTTTTAATTTTTCATTAAACTTTTATTTATTTATTTATTTTTCTTAAGCTCAACAGATCAACGTCTTAATGTTTTACAAAAGTTCCTCGATGTGTAGTCCAACTTTAAATGAAAGAAAATTTCCTAAAATTATTTGCAACAAGAATATTAAAATCAGCTCTTAACAACCAAGTAATTTTGATGTAAATATTAACATAATTATCCCAAAGGGCGTTAGCGCAGAAGGGCTATTGATCTCGTTTTGGCATTTCGCTTTGATTCACTTTTTTAACTGTTGCCACCAAATATTACAGCAATGCATTATATTTAAAGACATTAAATAATGAAGAATCTGCATAAATGTATATATGTTTCTAGCACTGTGATAAAACAACGGTACCTAAAGCCATTAAATCTTGAATAACGTAATCTTCCATCGAATCTGGGCATCTGAAAGCCCTTATTTGGAATTTCTTCTATTATCTGTTTCGTATTTTGTCAGACATTAAAGAATTTTTGATTAACAAACTCAACGATTTCAAAGCGAGGAATCGCAACACAGCACGGCGTAAAAAAAATATATATATATATATATTTACATATAAAATATATATATATATATATATATATACACACACTCATGTCCATAAATTAAGGATAATGCAAAATAAGGCAAAGCAAGAGTTAGAAG
>KK115913.1:0-31123 GCA_000611955.2 Stegodyphus mimosarum | reverse complement strand
TTCGACAACCTTTGAGCATATAATTATAATATTAAGCTACAAATGAATGTAAAAAATTTTAAATTAATCTCGTGTTTATGATGTAAGGTTTATCCTCAATTTTTAACAGTTATCTTCAGTTTAAGTTACTTTCCTGCCCATCCTAATTTCAGCTTACAATTTCCTACCAGAATGTGTTTTTAGAATCGCGTTTAATGCAAATGAGTAAGAGTAGTATTTAAATCGAAGTTCCACTGAACTCAAGAGAGAGCCTCGGAATTTCTAACAAGCGCGCATTGGCCTTTTGGCTACGACTTTCTAAGCTGCTGCTACGCTCGGCCGTATTACAGGCCCTTGATAGCTTTGCTAGCTTATTCGATATTTAGGAGCAAACTTATTAGAATTTTGATAGCTTAACTAATGCTTACCTAAATAGATATAGCTTCGGCTATATCTATTTAGTTAAGCATTAGTTAAGTTTTACTTTTTATTATTTTGAGTTGAAGCCCAAGTGGAGGCTTTGCTGTACGCCCTGAGAAAGAGGCCATCTGTTAATCCTTATTTTAAGAAATAAAGGGTTATCAACCCTTCTCGAGTTTACGTCTCTGTTCCTGAACTAAAGCGAACATACGCTTAGCTGTTCATTAGGTTCCTCCGCATTTAGTTGTTAGATAAAGGGGTGGAACTCTACAACGGTTACTTGCAAATTCGCACCGACTTTTTTTGGCTCACTAATGAAAACAAAATTTTGCTTAGCCGCTGTTTACATTAAATAGTTCGAATAACAAAACTTTAGTTCCTTTTATTTTAAATGCCTATAAAAATATTTTTCAGAATGTGCAGTCAATGTGTGAAAGAAAATTTTAATAATTATAACTATAATTAAATGAATTCTTAGGTCATGGAAGAAATTATTCCTTTGTGGATTGATTCCCTTTCCTCCATATAAACATAAAATTTATTACACTGCCAAAAAACGAAATGAGGAATGGAGTACTAATGACATAAAATAAATTTGAGTGCAAAAGGGAGACTAAATGCACACTAGTTGCAGCAGACATACTTAAAAATTTAAAATTTTCTTTTTCTGAACTCATAACGTAAGTAATTAATTTCTAATTGAATCCATAATTCAACAAAACTTTGGATAATCTAATTGTTTCTAAGGTGGCTTCTTCAGGTAAAAATACAAAATCTGATGCTGAGAAAGCATGTATGCATTTTTGAACATATTAAGTTAAAAAGGAGTAATACGATTTGCATGAGAATTAAAAGAAATTAAATTTAAACGAGCGTTGATGAATGAATGAGGTAACGTAAATGAAAAAAAAAATTCATAAATTTTGATGGTGCTTTATTGTTAAGCAATTAGGTTGGGTAATTCAATTTTTATGCTTAACGAGTTTAAATATTTTACTAAGAAAATATTTTTCTCTTTCAAATTTCAGACAAATTAAGAATGAGAGAAAAAGTATGAAACCAAAGGAAAAGATCATTTCAATTATATCATTAATAATTGTTTCCCATTTTATTTTATTTTTATTTAACAGTCATTAATAAAACTTTTCTTTGATATTCAAAGTAACGTTTACATATACACATAATTTACACATATCCAGATGTTTAAAAAAACAATGAAATTCACCAATTTAATTGTAGTACAATATTAATTTCATGCTATGAATAAATGTAATTCATTCATTTACTCATAATATTTGCGCAGTGCTGTTAAAGAGATATGATGAGCATAATGTTATTAAAATCATACGATAAGATTAAAATTTAGTGAAAATATTATATTTTTTAAGACTTGGCATTTATTATAGTATAATTATTTTTTACAAACAAGAATTTCTGTTACGTTTCTTGACCATTTAAAATAAATGCGTGGATATATGCGTGAGGTGAGCCAATGAAGGAATTTTAATGAGTAATCGGAAAAATAAATTTCAGTTATACATGCTTCTTTATTCAGAAATGAAAAGGATCTTACAAATTTTATTCTTTTCATGTTTTAATTTTGTCTTTCTGGCAGAATCTGATGTTTAGCAATTTTACTCTTATGGCATATAATTCGTTTAAATTCTTGCTGTTAATTTAAGGTTCTATGTACTTTTATAGATTATGAAATTATACCCTACGTAAATTTCAAATTACGAAATTTCACTGCATCCCATATGTGATAAGCTTCACATAACAGAATTTGTTAATATAAACATAAAATTCCTTCAACTTGATTCTAATGTGCAACTGAAGTTACGATCAAATTTATTTTCAAGAACTGATTTTAAAATCTAAATTATATGCGCTTAAAAATACTAATATGAAAACTTTCAAATGGCAAATATATAAATTTTAGACAAGTTTTTAAAATAACTAGAAATACAAAAAGTGTAAGCAAAATAAACCATTTTTACGCAGAAATATACAAAGCAAAAGCCACCTAAGCGTGATAGAAGTACTAAAAAAATTCTGAGGATTCCACTTAAAATTTGTTAGTCCATAATTTAAATACGTAAGTCCATACTTTTACATAATGCATGAATTGGCGAACATGTTCAAAATGGCAAGGATCCAAACATGGCTGAGTGATTAAGACTTCTGAACGTTAAGCCACGGAGAACAGGCTGGAGTATTTTTGTGGTTTTCTCGATGTATAACATACGGTATAGCAACCATGTTATGGTATATCAACCATGTTTATGGTATAACAACCATATGCTATAGCAATCATGGTATAGCAACCAAGTTTTGTGGAGCCAATAGCCATCGTGCCTCCACAAAAGTATCCTTCATTTGTTTTTCCGTACTGAAATAATCTATCAAAAATAGTCAAGTGTCTCCATGACTCTTTCAAGGAAGTCAGTATTAGAAAGCCTAACGAGCTTTTACAGTCAGGTCGTTTGAGATAATTCTAGACAAACAAATGAATAAGGACAAGACATTAATAGCCAAAAGAAACGTTTTCATCCAACAACATCAGCACTTCGAATAATAATGACTTTCGTGTCCCAAAAGAATTTTTTGTAAACGCACACGGTGGCATTTGCGATAAGGCAAAAATAGTTTCCTTTTGTACCCTAACGCAACCTTAAAACTTATCTTAGGACTTCTGAACCATTCTGTATGTACATGCATTTAGTATGCAGCATAAAAAATAGAAATATTATTTAATTTTTCAGCAACAATAATTTAAGGTTTGCTTGAAGATATAGTGGGCTCTGGCATTTATTAACTCATATGGATAGTTAAAAAGTCAGTTAATTTGAAAACTTGTCTATGAGAAGTCATTAAAGTACTTTAAGTAGTACTAGACAATGCGATAGTTTGTAAAAATGTGTAGCTGAGAAATCTGAGAATCGTAAAATTGCGATTTCAGTGTGTTTGCTTAAAAGCGAAATTTAGCCCTAGTTTCGTATTAGTCCGAATACAATATAACATATAGAAGATGGTATATAGACAGTTATACAGATATTCTAAAAGAAAACAAAAAGACTTGCATGTATTAGACGGTTTGCTATACAGGATTTAAATACAGGAAACCGTCTTATATATGCAAGCCTTTATGTTAATTTTTTTTTTTTTTTGTTAATCTTTAAATCCTATACATTAAAAGTATTTATCAAGAAAAACAAATAGTTACATAAAATGAAAAGAAGTTAAATACATTTTTTTAAATTTAAAAGTCAAAGGTTAAGTCATAAATTATATATTTTATGTCTTGATCTATTGTAAGGTATTTCTTCCGCCTTTTTCGCATGCCTTCCTGGTGTAATAGTAAGCACGCTTGACGCGTAACCGAGAAGTCAGTGGTTCGATTCCCGGCGATGGCGTTTGCTCATTTTTCAACTCTCCTGCTTCTAAATAACATAATTACTCTACACTATATAGACATATTTAATATTAGACTGGCTTTTAGTGTAAGGCTGGTATAATTTCTAGATGGGCATGTTCAGAAAATAAAATGTTATTATTTAATCAGACCAAAATGTTATGTTAAAAAATAATATAACGAAGTTGTTATAATTTTGTGAGGCTCCTAAGTGGGTAAATTATAAACCGCTGTTGAAGATCAGTTATCTTAATTTAGCCTAATTTCTACTGTCACACGAATTTACAATATATGACATAGTATAAAATTTAAAAACATTTATATAATAAAATTTTAATTTATAAGCATATTATAATTATAATTTAGAAGTAAATTAGTCAACTTTATGTATGACCCATATGGAAAGTTTATATCTCTTAAATTTTCATATACATTTAATTCATATATTTATAGAAACATATATTCATATATTTCCGGAAACGCATGAGCTTACCATTCCGTAAATTAGGAGTTCAAGTAATTCGAATATGCCAAGAGTCGAATATAATTTGATTTTCAATAAATAAAATATTTAATTAAGTAAAAATGTAAAATAAAGTGATAAATAAAAAAAAAATCGGAATGTTTTAGATTTTAAATTACGTCCGAAGGGGCGTTTTTTCAAACGTTTTGTGTGTTACCTTTAATTATTAAATATCATGTTCTTCGAACTTAAAACAAGCCATAAAATTTAGTTCAACTGCAATATCGCAAAACAATTTATGAGCACATCTTTAGAATTTCCGATATACAGTTCCGCGCGCTGGCTATAAAGAGTTTTTTTTTCCCGTAGAGCGTAATATTGCTCGCTTTTAAATCGTTGAGTTTGTTAATCAAAAATTTCTTAAAGGTTTACAAAATCTGAAATTGATAGTAAAACAAATTCCAAATTCGAAATTTGGGCTTCCAGATGCCCATATGCGGGTGGAAAAGTACGTTA
The DNA here is from genome assembly GCA_000611955.2 of Stegodyphus mimosarum. NCBI lineage: Eukaryota > Metazoa > Arthropoda > Arachnida > Araneae > Eresidae > Stegodyphus > Stegodyphus mimosarum. Next base: position 26,333 of record KK115913.1, on the reverse strand, counting down.
TTCAAAATTAGATGGCTCTTAAGTACCGTCATTTTGTCACAATGCGAGAAACATACATACATTTATGCAGATTCTTCATTATTTCATTTCTTTAAATATATACATGGCGAGAATGTTTTGTGGCAAGAATTTGAAAAGTGAATCGGACATTTTCAGTGAATCAACGCAAAATGCCAAAACGAAAACAATAGTCCTTCAGGGACAAAGCCCCTTTGGACTAATAATAAATAAAATAAAAGTTCATGAAATACTAACATTAGCGTAGCATTATGTATATGCAAATAACAAATATAATTCCTTTTTTTTAGATTATTTATTATCATATGTTCATGGATAATTACGTAAAAAGCTATAAAATGTTATTTTGGGATAAATAATCGCACTGAGAAATTTAATAGCTTTCTGTTTGCACTATGAACAAACACTTACAATCAGCGTCCATTTTAAAATTACTCAAAACTTGTTTCACAAAATATGTGCTTTAAAAGCATCTCAATCAGCTACAAATTGAGTTCTAGTAAACGATACCTATTTAAATTTCTTGTCTTCTACATTTTCAGAAGCTTTCATTCTTTAAAAATTTGAAGGACTTTTATGTAGAAAAAACGTTTTCCGTGCCAATAACATAAAAAAAAATAAAGCATACAATGAAAAATTTGTTTTTGTTTGTATAGCAACCATGTTATTAATTTTCCTACCTCTTCAAATTTAAGTTTCGTCTTTTCACCACGTAAGAATCTTTCACAAATATTATTTCGTACAAAAGTAACACGCTTGCAAACTCCATTAAAAATAGGTTTTTTGAAACTCCATTACGACCATTAATATTTTAGAGAGGAAAGTGTGACAAGAATTCCCTCCTCTTCAAAATTTTTTAAATAAGGAGATAACAATTATTAATTTTTTAATAAAATATGTCACTCCTTCGTGATTTTTTAAGAACACGTTATATTCTATGGAAATGCTGTCGAGTTAGTTACATTGTTCTATTGAAAAAAAGTGATTAGATAACATTTCAAATTTTGAAACATTAACGAATAACCAATTTTATAATGAGATTTGTATAAAAGTTGATTACATTTTTATTGAAATTGTAAACGCGTTTATAATTTTTAAGTATACACTTTAAACTTCTGTGCGGCGTTATGGGCAAAGCTAATTAAAAGCTTTCTTATGTATTATAATATATCACATGACCTTTTATCCAAATTAAATTTATTCACTTGATAGAAAGGTTACCATAAAATTCATCTAATATAAAATTTAAAAAATCTTAAATTTTATTATTCTGTGCCATTCTGCACTAATGTAATTTAAAAGCATTATTTAGCAGGAATATATATAAAAATCTTCCCACGATTTCCTTCCTCAAGCTACTAACTTCTCCATATGCATTTGAAGAGCAAAGCCAATGCAAAGCGTGATGCTAGCAAAAGTTTCGTCATTTTCAGAGCTCTAACCAGTTCTCTCCTCTGTCAATGCAGGACTCATTGGTTTTCGGACATTTTGAATGTATGTGAAACATTTTTTTGTCGTTGTTTGGATGCCTACCTTACCTAAGGAGCCTGTCTTACCTTTCCCTCGCATTTGCTTAGCATAATCGCTTCTCAGCTTATCTTCGCTAATCTTCGTCATAATCGCTGCTATTTTACATTATGTTCTTAGTGCCATACCCTCAATTAGACACTCTCAGTTAAAGTCTGAACAGGAACCCAAACTGAAAAGTGGTAGGACGACAAATGATCTAAGGTCAAAGTAACCTCTTCACTTACGGGCTCGTTTAAGTTTTTGGCAACCTTCTTCTTAGAGAAGGTGTTTCTTTCGAATAGAAATTCGTAAACACGGGTGTTTCAAGAGTTTAGGAAGAACATATTTCGAGGGCGATTTAAGTGAAAGGGTTAAATAATGATATTTTGGAAGTTTCTTGTTAATCTATTGCTGGTACTAAAGAAAACATTACAGAACCTGCCCTCACATACGTGATGCTAGCTAAAGTCTTAATAAGCTATTGTGTCCTGCCTCCTTTTTTTCTTCAAGATCAATCATTAAAGCTTACTGTACTTCCAAATCATCTAATAAAGCTTACTGAATTGTTTCATCTCAATTATCCGTCGTGTATGGTAGATGAACTGTGATTGGAAGACTTTCATTGAAATATGAACCTCGCTTAGGACTTCTTAAAAATGTCTGTATGTTTAAATCTGTATGCTATTCCTCGGAAAACGAGAAACAGCAAATACAACGAAATTTACTTCACAGAACAAAATATGCCGAGCTTATTTATTTACAGCATTGACACATTTTTAGGAAGAATATTTTTACTTCCTTTTACGAAGTAAAGGAAGTGCTTCAGTCGCGAAAAATTCTGAGTGTCATATTACAACAAAAATATCCATTTTGACCGCTCTCGAAACCTTTTTCAAAACGGATTGCAAAATGGACTCAGAAGAGACTTTTTCGAGACGTCTGTGTGTACGTATAAATGTATCTTTCATAACTCAAAAGCGAGTAGCCCCAGAACTTTTAAATTTTGTATATGAGACTGCTATAAGATATAGACTGCACCTCTCGCTTTGGTTGCAATCAGCCGCACCAACTATACATATGTAAATATTTATGTACTCACTCTGTTACCTAGCTTGGATTTTTATTCTTATGTAAAAGATAAATTGTGCATTTTTTGATTTTAAATCAAAAAATGCACTGAATTATGTTGTACTTATGTTCTATAAGTGACTGAATTATGATAATGTACTTATGTTCTATAAGTGACTATAAGTATGTAAGTATGTACTTATAAGTATGTACTTATAATTACTCTATAAGTATGTACTTATGTTCTATAAGTGACTGAATTAGTGTCTGTTATATAAGTGACTGAATTATGTTGTACTTATGTTGAGGGGGAGGTTGTTATACATTTAGGTAATCTGCCTGCAGTAACTGTAGAATTATCAGCAATTTAAAAGTTGTTCAAGTGCTACTAAGCCCAACGAAGTTGCCATTTGTTTGCATTTAAAATTCTTAGTCGAATAGTGAATTAAGTCAGTTTTTGCACTTTCAGTGACTTTTTTCCGCGTGGGACCAAACGTAAACTTTCAGTTTTGTGTACCAAACAATTTGCCTTCTTGTTGCCCACCGAACTGCTTGTTTTTGCGTAGAAACTCTAATTTTAATTATTATAATTGTTTTTTTAACTGTTTGAACTGCATTTGGTGTTTTATGTTTTTTTGTAATTTGCAGTTTTTAATGAAGATGTTCTAAGTTTTTGCCTTGTCGCGAAGTGAAAACTGAATTAATTGAACGAGAAATATTCTTCTAACCAAATTCGAGGAAATAAGTTTAAATGAAACACAGCAAAATATGTGTATAATTTGATAGGTCAGACAAGGAAGTCATGTGGTGTTTACATCAGATTTTTAATTAATTTCCCGTGTATTTAATTAATGTTACACGTTTCAAAAGTTCAAGAAGGTTATCTGCGATGAAAGCCTGGGATGACTGACCATTTCCTGTGATTGGGTTGCTGAAAGCCCGGATAAACAGGTAAGAGCTACTAAGATTTACCTGCTGGTATTTTTCGCCGGAAAGTATCGTTAATAAAATATGAGTAGGAATAACAGATAACACCGAATTACTTTATTCCACTGATTTCTATTAACGTAGCATGCGTGTAAATATTTCAGTGCAATCAATACTCCCATAAAGTATAAAACTTGCTTTAGCATTAGGTTATACCAAGCTAAAAGCCAGAATGCAACATTATTTCATTTTAAATTGGATAATGGTTGTATGATTAACTTAAAGGAATGATACGACTGTGTATAAAGTGATCTGCAAATTTAAAAAAAATAAAAAATAAATGTTCGTAAGAAGAATCCGCAAACAATGACTTATGATTCCCCACGATAAACTAACTCGAGTGAATTATACAGATAAATAGAATAAATGAGGACTTGTCATTCAGGAAAACAGCATTGACATGCATTGACTTTCCTTCATTCCGATTTTCATTTTACATTTAAGGAGAATTTATTTAAAAATTTGCTAATCTATAATTCTATAAAAAAAATTCAGATTTTCTACACCACATGACTCCCTTGTACGGAATATTAAATTATACGCATTTTTTTCTAGCATTTCATTTAAACTTATTAGATTGAATTAAATATACTTTGTCGATAGCGCATCAGCCATACTTCACTCACAATTCACTATATTTGTTTACCATAGCGACACTCTGGGCGCTAGGTTCACTTATCAACGTTACATCTAATTTATTTTATAATTCAGAATGCACAATGAATTATATCATCTGAAGAATTATCTAATCGTTGCCACATGTTCTATTCAAATATTATAACAAATCTAAAACGATGTACGAGGTGTATTCGGAAACTAAGTACCGTTTTGAAAAAAAAAATAGTAAAACAATTTTTTCGAATCCAATTTTATTTTTACATGAAAATACATGTCTTAAATTATTTTTCAACATAGTTTCCGCCAATGATCAAACACTTGTCATAGCGGGTGACCAGTTTTTGTATACCATCGTCAAAGAAACTTCCCGCCAGTTTCGATAACCACGACTCCACAGCATTTTTCGTGTCATCGTCAGATCCAAAGCGCTTGCCACCAAGCTCGCGCTTCATGTGCAGGAACAAGTGATAGTCGGACGGCGCCAAGTCCGGGCTGTACGGCGGGTGATCGAACTGCTCCCAATGAAACTGTCGAATTAACGATTGAGTGACACCAGCAGTATGGGGCCGAGCATTGTCATGGAGCAACACAATTCCTTTACTGAGCATTCCTCTTCGTTTGTTTTGAATGGCACGCCTTAGTTTTGTTAAAGTCTCACAATATCGTGCCGCATTAATGGTTTCACCTCTGGGAAGAAATTCAGTAAGCAAAACGCCTTTCCTATCCCAGAAGACAGTGCACATGATTTTTTGTGATGACATTGTCACTTTGAACTTTTGTTTTTTCGGAGAATGAGTGTGTCTCCACTCCATCGATTGTTGTTTCGATTCTGGTGTGAAATGACACACCCAAGTTTCATCACCTGTCACAATTTGGTTTAAAAAGTTTTCTCCCTCATCACTGTACCGCGTGAGAAATGTCAGGGCACTACCAAGTCGCTTTGTTTTGTGAACATCAGTGAGCATTTTTGGAACCCATCGGGAACACAGTTTGCGATAATTCAAGCGGTCAGACACAATTTCGAACAAAACAGTACGTGAAATTTGTGGAAATGCCTCTGAAAGAGTTGTCATTGTGAAGCGTCTGTTCTCATGAATTGCTTCATCAACTTTCCTTACCAAATCATCGGTGACAACAGAAGGCCGACCACTCCGAGCCTCGGCGTGGACATTTGTTCGACCTGCATTAAACATTCTTACCCACGTTCTCACCATTCCATCACTTATCGCGTATTCACCGTAAACTTCTGTCACTTGACGATAAATTTCGGCCGGTTTAACATTCCTCGCGTTCAAAAATTTAATCACGGCACGAATCTCACAGTCAGCGGGAGAACTAATTGTCTTAAACATTTTGAATGTGCACAGAAAACTGAAAACACAACATAGAGCAACCAAAATGGCGACAATTGAAAGTCAGTGAACAAGAAAGACTAGTGCGCATGCGCGGGATGCCTACCACAGCGCTGCGACGCTGCTAGAATGAAACGGTACTTAGTTTCCGAATACGCTACGTATATAAAAGCAATCAAACAAACAAACAAACAAACAAAAAAAAGTTTTTCTCAGACGATTCAGTATTTCTCATTCAATTAATTCAGTTCTCACTTCGCAATAAATTAAAAATGCATAAAAACTCAAAATATCTATATTAAAAATTACGAAGTAAATCTTAAATACTTATTTCCTCAAATAAATTCCAGAATGAATTAAGCATGATTTAATTCACAATAATAAAAGAAGGTGTTATCTTTGTTGCTGCTTAGCTGAGTTTCTTTAGATTGGCAACAAATCCACTGTTCTGCTAAGCTTCATATGTAAACAAATATGGCTGCTGTGCTAAAAATAATTAGGCTTAGCCGCGCTTAAACAACTTTTAAATTCTTGATAATTTTACAAATACCGCACTCAGATTTACTAAAGGCATAAAAACCTTAAGCGAAAGATAAGAACAACATAATTCAATCATTTTCAGAGCAAAAAATGCAAAGTTTACAAACATATAAGAATAAAGAAACTGAGATTCTCTCAGCTGAGTAACAGAGTGGACATATATATACTTTTGGTGTGGCCGATTGCAACCAAAGTAGGAGGTGCACATCAACAAGTTATAGCGGTCCTATACACAAAAGTTCAACGTTTTGAGTCTACTCGTTTTTGAGTTAGGCGAGATACATACCGTCTTTTTCCGAAAATAAGACACTGTCTTACTTTCTTTTTTGGTCCAAAATAAGCGCTAGGGCTTATTTTCGGGGGAGGGCAAAAATAAAAGTATATTTATACATTTTTATTTTAATATTTATTTTACACAGAATACAGAAATTTAAATTTATTCAATTACAGTCATGTCATCTTCTTCTGGAACATCGTCATAAATAAAATTCTGAATTATATTCTGATTTTCTTCCAAATCCATTTCCTGTTGAATCATTGGTCCGAATCTCTCATGTCTTGCGATATAGCTATCGTTAAATGAATACTTCTTGTCTAAGTAGCCTGTTCGTAGTGCATTGGAAACATCACTATCAGTTATTTTGTCCCATGAATTTTTTACCCAATTCACAACTTCTTGTAAGCCTGGTTTTACAAAATTACCTCGATGATTTCTCACCATTCTGTTTTCAATATATTCATTGATTTCCATCCGCAAATGATCCTTGAATGGCTTGTTTATTGCAATGTCAAGTGTCTGGAGGTAACCAGTCATTCCTGCCGGAATCATTATTTGATCAATCTTCCTCTCAGCAAGAAAGTTTTTCATGTCTTTAGCGCGGTGAGTACTGGCTGAATCCCAAACTAGTAAACCTCTATTCTGACCCCTCAACAGTGGTGGCAGCATAAAATCAACCCACTTTCTTATAACTGCTTGGGTGCACCAGGCTTTTTCACTTTCAATGACATAAATTCCTGAAACACGTTGAATCTGGTCTTTTTTACCTTTAGTGATTAAAAATGGCGATACTTTCTTGCCATCTAGACGAATCGCCAAAATACAGGTAACACGTGCACTATCGTAACCGGTAGAAGGAACGTAAATTGACGAAGAAGCCTTGTGGTGAACTGTCGTTTGAGCTCCTTGGCCTAGGAATACCGCGGTCTCATCCATAGCAATCATGTTGGAGAGTTGGTATTTCGAAAAATCGATGCCATCAACAAAAAGCTTAAACGCAAGTGCACGCTTAACAACTTCATTGTCTTCCAGCTTAAACAATGTTGTTGATCTCCTTAGAGACAGTTCATATCGTTTAAGGAAGTTGTCCAACCAGTGTGACGATGCTTTAAATTCTTCTGTGGATATATCAAATTCAATTGCTGTTTCAAGGGCAAATTTTTGAATATCAGCCCTGCGCACAACCAAAGCCATTGCTCTCCTGCCTGCAATCCATTCCCAGATGCAATCTTCCAACTCAGAAAATAACGGCTGCCGACCTGATCCAACTCTGCGTTTTTTCTCATTTCCTTGGTCCACCAGTTGACACAGGTAATCGTAGTCTGCACGCCATTTACGAACCATACGGAGATCCAGCATCTTCTCTTTACAGAATGCTGCAAGATTTACACCCCTGGAGTCTTCCACGATTCCCTTTTTGTACTCGACGGAATAGCTCTTTCGTTTTATACTCATTTTAACTGGGGTTAAAAATTATTCACTTTATTTTTAAATAAAATTACGTATGAGGAAATAATCAGACTTACAAGACTGAAATGAATGAACGTTGTATACCTGCACTGTCGCTCAATGTAGACTGCTGCCTTATGTTGTATTTTTAAGATAAATTCCAAGAATTAATTTGAAACGAACTGTAGAGGTAAACAATTAATTTTTCGGAATATTTTGCTTCAAACATTTCACTGAAATACGAGTATTAGGAAAGCTAAACATATTATTACTTATACTTAATAAATCAACAGCCTTTTTAACGAATTTTTTTGTCACATTATTTTAACGGAATTATTTTCGGGGGATGTCTTATTTTACAAAAAGTTCCGAAAATCACGATAGGGCTTATTTTCGGAGGATGTCTTATTTTACAAAAAGTTCCGAAAATCACGATAGGGCTTATTTTCGGAGGATGTCTTATTTTACAAAAAGTTCCGAAAATCACGATAGGGCTTATTTTCGGAGGATGTCTTATTTTCAGAAAAAGACGGTACATACGTATGTACGCACAGACGCCATTAAAAATTTCAAATCAGTTTTATAATTTTTTTGGGAAAAATAGCCCTTTATTCTGTCCTTATGTACAGATGTCACGCAAAAAATATTGTTAAATTGCATTCGATAGCTGTCGAAATGGATATTTTCGTTGAAATATGATACCCGTAATTTTTCGCGATTACAATACTTCTTTTTTACTTCGTAAAAAGAAGTAAAAACATATAATTATAACAGTATATAGCAAAGAGTGCATTAAAGATCAAAAGCATGGATTTTGATTGCAAATTTTTTGTCAGAATTTCATTTAAATGTATGGCAAAAAAAAATTGTGTCCAAAATTATGATTACTGTTTAGTTGGTGGTGAATTCCTACTGAAAATAGTGAGGATTATTGGAATTTAATTTATGCAACTAAAATTATGGATTAAAAATTATTAAAGATTTAATTTATTAATTATAATTGTGCTTAATAACTGATATGATTTTCAAGCATAAGCGATGAATTATGTAATTCATGATTATGATTTATAATTCTTATGATTAATTGCAATTTATATTGTGACTTAATTTACGATTCATACCTGAAAAATTATCTGAGAAATAGTAACCATAACTTTAACCCCCCTTTTATTCCTCCTGGTTTAATTTGAAATCATTAATACATTGAAAAATACGGGTACCTTCTTGTTTAATTTCAAGATTGAAATTGTAATATCTAATTTGTATTAAAGAATTGTAAAAATTCTTTTAATTAAGTGACTATAATGTATTTTTATTATCTCTGAAATACTATTTCAACAGGGTACTTAAAATGAAGTAAATTATTATTAGTATTTAAAGTAAAATATTTCTTTAGGAATAGAGGAACTAATTACATATTCTTCTCCACATTTTAGATATGTCGGTTATCGTATACGAAATTCCAGTTAAATACCCTATTAAAATATGATATACCTAGGAAAAGTGCAAATGGAATAACAAAGAGAATAAAATGCCTGTTAAAGAAAAGAAGAAAAAAGGCGAGAGAAAGAAATAGGAAAAAGAAAAAAAAACTGTAATAAATAGAGAATTGGAAAATTTAAGGAGAACTAAAGATAATAAAATGCAGATTTTATGAATGAAATATCAAGCACTTTTTTAAAATTGTCATTCTTTAGTTTTTTATTACATTCTAACATATGCAAAACTTTCATAAAAATGGTGAAGAGCTTTAAGAAAATTTTTAAAAAATATACCTCCTTCACTTCGAAATTTTTACGCTTATTTTATTAACTTCTATCGTAAGAAATAAATGGAAAAGTATAATCCCTAAGGAATAAGCGTTAAATATTTTAAAGGTTAAAAAAAATATCAGAAACGTTGTTTCAAATTCTTTCCTTTTTCAGTAATTATAATAGATCAAATTCCTTATTTTTTAAAACACGTATCTAATAGCATATGCATTCAGTTGTATTAAAAAGGCAGCCATATTTTCTTCATGTACCATTTCAAAATAAGCGCAACTTCAAACACCGAAAAAAAAAACCTCCACCTCGCTGGGTTGTAGCAGCAGAGTTTAATATAGTCAAATCTTTATCACCTTTATTTTTCTGGTTACAGAATCTAAGGTATTCTAAAACTGTTTTCGATGTGCTTCGTTCCATGTGTCTTTAAACACAGATAGGTTTAAAGTTAATTTAAACAGTTTCAGTTCATCATGAGATTATCATGCATCATAACAGATTCAGTAAACAGAAGTCTCACTCGAATTTCGATACCTTCCCAGCCTAAGCAATTGCTAACAACACTGGTTAACAAAGCTTTTTTCACAGAATACGTCAGGTTTGCCTTTATGTGTGCTATGTCTCTATCACACATGTTTGCTCTACGAGGAACTGGACGTCGAAAGGGACAATTCTCAGAACCCGCACATTTCCGCGAAACCTAAGTACTTAGGTTACCATTTTCACTTACTGCAAAGACCTGAACGTCAAATAGTAATCGATTATCACTCAGATGGGGGGGGGATCCTTCAGAAGCAGAACGTTTGTCTGATTGGTTGATCTCTACGCGGAACAGAGCTGCAGTCGAAACATTTTCGACGAAGTTTCAAAAAATCCCGCGTAGCTGGTATATCGTTTCCGTAGCTAGGCGGGACTTCGCTTCCAGCAAAGCTCTTTTTTCTAGGAATTCTCCCGTTATCTGAATCTCATTTCTCAGAAAAGTCCCGTCTAGCAGGGACCGTCGCTAGATGTGATATCCTCTTTAGTAATGTGCGCTGCTTTCAGATGCAGCCTCAGATTTGTACCTCACACACAGCTTCTAAAAGATGCAATTTCTTGAATTCACTTCATAGTTGGCCTAATTTTTTATATCAGTGTATCAATGTTCTTTTAAGAATGCGTGGATGTACCCATGCTTATTTTTATACAACAAAAAAAAATCGACTCACCAGGAAGCCGTCCTTCGATGGAGACACAAATTGGTGGATAGAAAGAGTATGCACAGAATAGAAAATGATTAAAATTCCAGAACAATTGAATGATTTATTCAAGAATTACATCGTTACAAAGTAAAGAGATGAATAAGGTGTTGACCCAACTGTAGCCTGAATGCAAGCTGCCAAACAGCGGGGCATAGAGGGATAAAGCTTCCGGATAGTCTTTAATATTTCTTGCCAAATTTGCTCTAATTGTCGGGTTATGTCATCAATATTTCCTGGTAGATGCAGTCGCCTTCCCATCATATCCCAGACATGCTCGATGGGAGAGAGATCTGGCTGGCCAAGGAAGTGTTTCACAAGATGTAAGACAGTTCATAGCAACACCTGCCGTATGTTGTCTGGCATTATCTTGCTGAAACATAAGGCCAGGTTTCTGCAAAAGGAACGGTAGCAAAACAGTTCCCAGAATGTCGTCGACGTACCGCTGTGCTGTAAGTGTGCCTCTAATGACGTCCAATGGGGTCCGGCTAGCAAGGGAAATGGTATCCCAGACCATAATAACTCCTGGTTGAGGGCCTGTGTAATAGTGAAAGCAGGAACGGTACGCTACTCTGGGCGTCTCCAGACACGTCTTCGATGATCGTCACGACACAGTTGGAAGCGGGATTTGTCGCTAAAGACTATACGTCCCCAGCCAGCATCATTCCAATCTGATCGAACGAAGCACCACTGTAATCTGGCTCGATAGTTTGCAGGCTAAGTGGCAATTGGCGTAACGGTCGGCAGGAGCAAGATTTCGCTCTCAGCCGTCTGTCAATGATCATGGTGGAAACTCGTGTGCGGGTCGCACATCTGATGGTTGATAGCGATGAATTAGGGGTTGTGACAGCTGGTCTGACAATGACTCTGTCCTCCCGATCTGTTATGGCCCTAGGTCGAGAGCTACCATCATGAGGCTGAAACCTGCCATTGTCCACCCCTTTTTGCCAGCATTTTATAATCGCCGCATCGCTTCGACTCATATGGCGACCGATTCTACGATTTGCCCAACCTACCTCTTTCAATTCAATAATACGACCTCTTTCAAACTTTGACAATTGCTCATAATGATCTTGCGGCGAGGCAATTTTTCAGTCGTTGAAAGGTATCTTAAATCACAATGCAGCAGAAATTTTTAACAACAGTTCAAGAACAGCTCCTTATATACATCTGCTAGATGCGCAATTCGGATGCGATGGAGATTGCACTCTTCATTCATTGAACACCAAGTTTCAAACATTTGCGTATTTGGTCAAACCATTTATGCATACCAAATTTCAAAGCAATCGGATGATTCCTTCTTGGTGCTTCGATTTTTTTTTGTTATCGAGTGTATATTGTAGTTTATTTTACAAGAATATTTTATTTCTATTCGTTTATCTTATTATTATTCACTATATTCATTAATTTGGAATTATTAGCTTTCAATATATTACTTTCCGTTTTTATATTCAACATTCAGTTTTTAACTAACTAGAACCGCAAGCTAACTAGTGTAATAAATCGAAGGAATGAACAAAAATACTTTAATATTTTTCAATTGTTGATAATGCGTTAGTCTACTGTGCTATGTTTCTTGTATCAGAGTTTTCACTGAATAAATTTTAATCTTTTAAAGAACAGTCGCGATACTTGAAAGGTCTATTAATCACGTTAATCCTTTTTTTCCATAATAGGAGGGTGAAGAATTATTTAGGAGTCAGAAACGAAATGTAAGGAAATTTTAAATTTTTTTCTGAGAGAATTTCAGAACAGGAAACATAAACCTGTATTTACGATAACAAATTGACTTTTTCCTTCAATTCCAGATGACCTACCTAAAACACTGCTATTTTCGTTTAAAACTGGTACTGGTATAACAATGCATGGTCGGAAACGCTTTCCTGATGCTCTAGTGACGACATGAAACATAAGAAATAAGGACACGAGCATGGTGAGAATATATGTTTATTATGCTTAGTGCAGCGGAGACTAAGAAATAAGAATAAAAACAGACGATCGTCATCAAAGAAAGTGTTCGAAATTACGTTCGCAACGTATCCTCAGCATGGAATCGGCAGGGGCGGTTCGGTGCATTGGCCAGCAAGATCGCCAGACCTCACTTTCCCCGACTATTTCCTCTGGGGGTACGTCAAAACTTCGGCGTACCAAATGCCCATTAGAAGTGCTGAGGAAGGTTTTGTATGCATCGTAGCAGCTGTTGGAGAAATCCGAGACATGCCCGGTAATTTACCTGCAGCAGAGTCTGGGATCATAATTTCGAATCCCTTCTTTAATGACGATCGTTGTCTATTTTTGTTCATATTTCTTACTTTCTGCTGTACTAAGCATAATAAGGTTGTTTCCTCCCACTGTTCGTGTTATTTCATTCTTGTGTTTTATGTTCTCACTACCGCGAAAGGAAAGCCTTTTCGACCATGCATTGCTATGTGATTTTTCCAACGTCTAGGTGTACTCTGTCTTTCCTGAAAGTTTGCAACCGATCTGCGGAAACATCCTGTATATATGACCGGTATATTAGTTATATATATATATATAGATAGATTTTCAGATAGTCTAGTTCGGCAAAAGAAAATACAATTAGCTTCAAAGTTTTAAGCAAATAATTCTTGCACAATGAAGATAGATATTTATGCCGTGTTTGAGCAAAACTCCATTGCTTTGAAATCGTTATCTTCGTGCAGATATAGGTATTAGAAATACTGATCTAAGATAACATGGTTAAATGCATATGATGCTTTAAATGCACTACGTTTGCATTATGTGCTGGACATGAATAATACATTGAACAATAAAGAAACAATGCATCATGCAGAAAAAATAATTTGCTTGCATAGCATTTTACTAATTTTCCTTTAACTAAAATATAGAATTAAGTAACTTCTACAGGGAAACGCAGTATTGTAATTTTCCAAGAAGAAAATCTTGTCCCTTTTCTATCCATGAATCTCCTTTCTATCCATCAAAAACTTAAGTTTATATTCCTTAACGGAAAGCAAACAAACTTAGAGGAAGGCACATGCCAAGATGTCTTTTAATTAGCAGATTCGTTATACATTTTATATAACCATTTTATTGTTAACTCGTTTTTGTCATTCCACTCAAATCATAACGAAAGATTTCGACGTATTACAAAGGAATTTGAAATAATAAATATTTTATAGACAAAGAACATTCTCGACCCAGACCTAAAGTTTTTGGGCGCGTTTCTGTAATCCAAGACTGAATAACATTTCATTCTAAAATTTGTAACATCAATTCGGCGCCCCCTGGATGCTGCGCCCGGTGACAGATGTCCTCCCTTGCTCCACCCTAGCTAAGCCACTGTTTTAGACAGCTTGAACTCGATGGTGGTTGTTTAAGATAAAGAAACACGTGCTAGCTTAATTCGTTTCACTGAGAAAAATGTCTTGCCTTTAGCCATTTATAATAAAAAAAATTAGAATTTTCACAGGGAAATCAAGAATAAATTCCTTAATGCCGATGCCTAATTCTTCGACATAGCATTTTTTATGTTAATATTGTATCCAAAGCCTCAAAGAAATGGAATAAATTAACATATTAAATACATCAAGCTAGTGATAAATGTTGAAATTAAAAAGTTGTATTTTGAGTAAATTACCTTGGCATGTGCCTTCATTTCAGGAAATGAAAACTGGTAATCATCTACGTTTAATGCGAATCTTAACAGAGCATTATCAGGAATTTCAGCATAAAAGAATAAATATCCTGAATTCTAATCGTTCTTTAAGAAACATAGAAAAATCAGTACCAATGACAACGCTCAGAAAAAAATAAAATTCACTCTATCACTCTACAAAAATAAATGGAGTAAAATAGATGACTTAGTTGCTTCCTTGACGAATATTCATATAAATCATGTACGGACTCCCAATTTCAAAGTTTTCCACCGCAAACCCACTGAACACAAACCCACCAAAATTCTCCGTTATAAAACATGAATGCCTGAGCTATCTTACCTAATTCTCTCATGCAGCAAGCTTCGATGAAATCAAATGCTTCATACCAATCTTCAATTTAATAGAAACAGCAGTTATTAAGCACGCACACCTGACAAAAACTCGTTGGCAGGTGCAAATACTTAGCCGATGTGATTCAAAGCTTGGAAGGTAAAGATACAGAAAAGGACGAGAAATGGAAGAAAAGCACACTTGTGAAGAACAACTTGGATTGGTTCCCCAAAGCCAAATTTCAATTAGAATTTGAAAAACAATCCAGATGTGGAAAGCTTCTGGCACTTTGATCGAACTCTCTTTCATTCCTTTCATAATATACGCTTTGCTGATTGCGGTTAAAGCTAAGTGGAATGTCCCAAAATACGAAGATATCCTGAGCATCAAACACCAGTGACATATTTTCTAAAATATTGAAATGTGAACAGTATACAATACAACAGGTTTTATAAAACCAAGTAAATACCATGATTAATTAATAAAATTGCATTTTACATTGTTGTTTGTAGGGTCTACTTGTCTAACTTTTGTGTGAAAGCTGAAAGAGTAGTGACTGCACAGAAGAAGGGTTACAATTACCCTTTATTACTCTCTTTATGAATTTACAATGCGTCAACTCGACGCTAACAAACTACGCCTCTAATTGGGCGGTAACTAAAACAGTAAGGACTAAACTAAAGATCCGAAGATATTCACACGCAGTAGAATTACGCTACAGGGCCCAGACTATACTGTTTCCTAACAGAGCGTTGGTAATCTAGTGGCAGCAAAGTAATAGCTGTCACGCCACGTTTAACCGGCAATCAATGCTAAGCCGAAGCTCACGCTACAACAAGCACAGAGTTTTCCCACACTGTCTAACTTTTCCTTCTAGAACTTGGTAGTTAAACCTTTTCTCCTCAAGGTAGAGTTTGCATTACTTTACGCGCGCTATCAAATTTAAATATCCTGGCATTGACAGTTAGGGGAATGAGAGCTTATAGAAAAGAATATAAACTTAAACTGATTATTTAAAATAAATATAAATCCCTACATGTTTATTAAATGAAGCAGTTATTATTTATTCAAGAATGAATAAAGAGTAATAATAGAATTATTTTAGAAGTGAATAATAACATTTTATCAGCATTTTTTGCGCCTTTCAGGGAAAAAAAACATTTTCGGCGCCCTTCTTCTGGGCAATAATTTTGCATTACAAAATTCATTTCCTCATTATCACTGGATGACAAATTTAATTGAGTTCTTTCATCAGTGGGAATCATTCGCTTACTATCTTTAAACACTTCGCTACACGTATTCAACACTTACTATCCTATTTTCCAGAGAATACCTGTCTCAAGCTTCACTGGACGCTCGACCATGTGGGCACAGTGAGTGATGAAGCAGCCGACCAACTGGCAAGAGGTAGTATAAACGGACAACTTGCCACAGCCATCTCTCTGCCAATTCCATTATCACATCTTAAATCAAGACTGGAATGGGACATTATGCCCCTGTGGAAAACTAAATGGACACAAGAACTAACAGGCAGGAGGACATTTAACTTTCTCCCCGTGCCTTCAAGGGAATTAATCACTACAGGCAGAACAATGACATATTTCCTGACGACACGTAGCCCTTTTGCAGCCTATCTATTTTGCTTCGCATTGCACCACACAGATTCATGCATATGCGGCTCAACAGGTACCATCGATCACTACATGTTCGAGGGCAAAATCGCCAAAACCTACATTTACGGCCGTATACAGCTGAAAATGCCCAGATATCGCTGAAACAACTCCAAAAGAATAAGCTAATACGAAACAAACTTAAAACTCTCATATACTAACTGGCAATGAACGGCAAAAATCTAAACGCAATCTAAAATTTAGAAGGAAAAAGGCGCTCTGCACAGATCTGGAGGCTGAGTGTTGGTATAATAAACTTAATATTTTCTAGCCCCATCTTCAAGTGTTCTGTACCAGTAACCGGTACAAAATGCCAAACAGATATAAAATGGTGCTCTGTGTATAAGTGAACAGCACATGTTTTTCAATGAATACAGAAATGTACGACACTACACACTGATTTGTATTTCGTAGCGTCACCTTCAGTTATTCAGGCGGACTCTACATGCGTGAATTGTAAATGAAGCGTAAATAATGAATAGCATAAGTGATTACTATGAATGTGACAAGCAAATATAGCACAGGAACTCTGCAAATATGTGAACAGCACATACGATGTACATAATATACCCAGTTGATATTATTCAGTACAAATGAATCAGAATAACTTCTTATATCCAAGTTACCACTGACTTCTAGAGTAAACGTTCTTTATAAACTCAGAATCAC
Source organism: Stegodyphus mimosarum (assembly GCA_000611955.2). Lineage (NCBI taxonomy): Eukaryota > Metazoa > Arthropoda > Arachnida > Araneae > Eresidae > Stegodyphus > Stegodyphus mimosarum. Next base: position 9,204 of record KK115913.1, on the reverse strand, counting down.
AATGCATAAATCACAATGCAAACATTGCTAAAATCCTCATTCAGCACGGTCTCTTTAATCTTGATCTGATCTTTAAACTTTAGTCTTGACAGGGTCCCCTTTAATAACCACAAGTCACAAATACCCATCTTCCGAAGTAACTTATAAATTCCGCTGCCCATTTCAATATTAAAATATATAGTTTTAATTAATGGCTGTTCAGTAGTAACCTCCAGGTACCGTTGTGTGTTATCCGCATCAGGCGGCAAAAACCTGAATGATCGGCGAAAGCCAAGCTCCATAATCGAGATTACCAAGCTGTATTGGGCTGCAGACCACATGATGACGCCCACTAATGAGGCATAATAGGTTTAATTAATACATTTTAGGCTAGGCCTAGCGACAACAGAATGCTCCACCAAATGAGTACAAATGCTGATTGTCATATAACAAGCGGTACAGCAACTCAGCTGGTGGTAAGCAAGTAAGTGAAAGTTATTAAATAGAAATCAAGCTGATTTACCCATGTGCCTTTTTAAGTCAAGCAAATCTTGAGTCCAGAGCTCGGACATCTAAATGCTAGCTGAATAGACAGCCGTCATGCTGGTTGCAGATAAACAGCTGTTTCTATGCTCCTTAGAAAACACATCTCTCAGACTGTTTTGCGTACACTTTGGAAATGGATGTTTTGCGAATACAAACTCAGACAGCATAGTTCAAAATGTGCATTACATTGTTGAGTATCAAAATGGTCTTTGTTTATTATTCTACGTTCATAATGAGGAATATTAAATTCTTATACCATATGCGTAGCACTTTTTATTCAGTAAGTTAATCAAGTATAATGAAGGAAAAAAGATCTGATGACGAAGCAAAAAAGTCAAATGGAAAAATTAAAATTTAAAAAAGACTGATTAATTACACATTAATGAATCAAAAGAAGGAGGGGAGGGAAATCCCAGTTGAGTAAGAATTACGATTCCAATCAAGTCTCTTGACCAAACTATTTTTTTTTTCTTTTTGTCCACTTAAAGAAAAGAAAAAAAATCCTTTGCTGGACTCGGATCATTAGCCTCATTCACGGATCAATTAGATCCTCATTTATCGGCGCCGTGGACATGCTTAATCATGATCTGACTTACTTCAAACCACAAGATTATTTTCTAGAGTGTAGGTTTTTGTCCTTAAACTTTTCCGTATTTTCCCTGAAGCGTCGCTTATTCTTTAGATACTCGAAACCCGTCGATAATGAGTTAATATTCTTTTCAAGAAAATTTTCAAAAGTTGTTTTTAATTCTATAAAATAAAGTGGATATTTTATATTAGGTTTGTTATTTTTTTAACAATAAAAAATGGGAGAATTCATTCAGAGTGAAGTCATGTAACGCTTTTACATTCTTTAAGGCTATAATTACACTCATTAAAGAAACTGAACTAATTGCAAAGAATTTCTGGAGTACTCGTTTCAACCTAGCTGTAAATTGCCTTTGTGGGAAAGACAAAGAATCAGTCGATAGTTCTCAAGACATGTTGACTTATTTTTGTGGTTATGTTCCTTTATTTCGCAACTGTTATTACTCGAGTCTTCACAGAACTTGAGAATAAGTTACTTTTATGCTTTTTTAGCATATCATAAAATTATAACTTATTTATATTATGTTCCATACCTTGTTAAGCCACCAGAGAGCTGTAGTGGTTATTGGAGTATGTGTACCCGCTGCTCAATTCGGTTTCCATACTGGACAAAATGCAGACATTTTTAATTAAATACAATACCACATGTACAAAATTCAAACATGTCAAATGCATATCTGGAATCCCGTCAAAATTAATATAAATATTATAATTGAATTTATGTATACGTAATTGTTATTATAGTATGTAAAGGTATTGTAAATATGTGAAAAGTATATTATGAAAATATATCGCAAACCTTTCACTGGTACAACTACAATGCTGTAAAATGAAAAAAAAATGTTAAACCAGTAGCTAGTGAGACATACAAAATGTAAAATATTTGAACAATATAAAAACTCAACATGAGGTCTGAGTCTGGATACCTACATGTTTATGGATTCCCGAGGGTCGCTCTCAGGTGGCAAGTCTGGCGCTATGTAATGACTTGGGTGCTGGGCCAAAATACCGGACGCTGACCTCCACGACCAGTATGCGACATTTTGGAGTTTCGGAAACGTAGTTAGCACTCTAATATCATAGCATGGCGAGATCATATCAGCTCACCTAGCGGTAAAGACCTAACACAGGTGCTTCTTACTGACCTGTAGAATTCGTTGCGAAATAAGGATTTTAAAACCTGTCTATCTGAATTATTTTCAATAGTTCTCTGACAAAGGAATATGAGTGCAAGACTGCTGTATTTCACCTTGTACTTCGAGGTTCCACCCATGTGGCCAGGGCCGTAGTTAGGGTTTCCAGCGCCCGGGGACAGTTGAAGAATTTCCGTTCTTTTCTGTGTGCCAAGAATGGAAAATATGTCATTAAAAATTTCGTAACATCAATTTGGCGCCCCTTGGATACTGCGCCCGGGGATAGATGTCCCCCTTTGCCCCACAATTGCTACGCCCACTGCCTGTGGCTCAAAATTTGATGTTGTCTGGACAGATAGCTTTTCTTGCAAGCACTTCTTTGCCATTAATTTCGCTAGAGCCTGCTTCCCTGTTTCCTACGATTTGCTTAAAAGAAGTGGCAACAAAGAGAAAGCGGGATTCAGATTTTTCGAAAAAGGAAAAAAATGAATGGACTTTCTCATCGACATTGGTGTCATTTTAAGGTTATGGATGAAACCACTCAGCAAGGCCTGAGAAATAGGACGTCATAGCATTTTATCGTGTTTTTAATAGTTGGAATTTTGCTATTATTAGCGCTTTTAGAATAATTTTTGTTTCTCCAACCCTCGCAATGTGATAAAAAAGAAATTTCAAATTATATATAAACAGCTGTAGATTTTATTTGCGGCATTAAACATTTTTCGATATTTCAGATAGTTTTGTCCATCCAAGTTTCTAAATTTGTCTTGGGAGTATAAGGAGAATTAACGATACTTGATGATTTATATTTCTAATAAATCCATTACGTAACTTTCCAGAAGATGTTTAGAATAGTAAGGATAAACATGCAGAGTGCGATAGTGGTCGATAAACACATTGACTGCGCAGTACGAATAAACATACAGACTGCATATATAGTAAGGGTAATATTAATATAATTTGTGACCACGAAAAATAAAGTCCATTAGTGTTTATTCAAATAAAAAATATTAGTAATTGAAATAAAAAATTTAATTCTTTCTTAAAGAATAATATTTTGCTCCGAACATTTCAAACGCATTTAAAATTTTGGCTGAAGATGATGAATGAATATGATGAAAGGAACGAAAAATGAATAAGACAGATGGAAGCTTGTTGAAATAATGCATTCGAATTAAATTAGTTTCCACAGATGATCTATTAAATGTACTTTCAATTTGGAACAGCAATAAATAATCCATTTGGCATTTATTCATGTCAAAACATTAATAAACAAAAGCAAAGGAATACTTATCTTCTGAATACCTGTGCTTAAGAGCATTTCTTCGTATTTAGCCAAGTTGAAAAAATGAATTATATGTAATATACATTGGAAGTACTTGAATTAATTTATTTCTATTAAATTAACGTTCATAAATGATCCATGATACTTCAGAGTGCAATTCCAAATATTCTCATTCCTTTCCTTTCTGCTACTTTTTTTCTTTTGTTAAATTCCTATTTTTAGATCGTATTTTGATCATGGATCACTGTGAAATTTCTGTATAAACATTTTTAATATATTTTTCTTTCGTAAGGAGAAACTGTTAAAACCTCGTATTCTTTATTAATTAAAATTCTCGAATAATCTAATTTATTTTAACAAATTAATTTATTACCGTGATAAAAATTTTAATTATTTCATCTTAGAGTAAATTTAAATCTTTGTTGGTTGTATCAGATATCTTATTAATCATTTTTTGCTTGGGAATTTGTCCTGTCTGGGAAATTTATCTTTCAGCTAGAGAATTTGAAGTGTCTGCTTATAATAAATTATTATATTTTCAAAGAAATATTCTTTGAAGCTTCATTCAAGTGTTATTAACACTATGTATAAATTCATAAAATCAACAGCGCATTAATAATAAGTGAAACTAATGGAATCTTAGTTGCACTGAAAACTGCACGTACAATCAATCACATTTCATTATACTAATTTGTTTAATTTTTATATTAAATAAGTTCTGAAAATCATTTATGAATTATTTCCTCTGAAATTTCGGCAGCAATCTGATATTTGTTTTAAAGGAATAATAAATACAGTTTAGTTTTAGTCACTCATGTTCTGTATTACAGTGTTTCGTATAATATACAGTGAACTCCAGTTAATTCGACCTCTTAGAAAAAAAAACGTATCGAGTTATTTGGCTTCCAAATCATCAAAATTATGTCGGAAATTAAAACATTAAAAAAAAAGAAAATCTCATAGGTTTTCAGATTTTAATTTCATTTAATTATAATGAAGGTTGATTAAACGCCCAAAAGGCCGTTTTTTAACATTTTGTGTGTTACATTTATTTATTAAATATCATGCTCTTCGCATTTAAACCATAAAATTCAGTTTAAGAGCAATATCGCAAAATAATTTTAAATTGAGCATATTTTTAGAATTTTCGACACATAGTCTCATGCGCTTGAGATAAAAATGTTTCTTCTGTACAACGTTGCCATTGCTGGCTTTAAAATCCTTGAGGCTGTTAATAAAAAATTCGTTAAAGTTTTGCAAAATACGAAATCGATCATAAAACAAATCCCAAATTTCAAATTTGGGCTTCCAGATGCCCATAATCGCAGTAGGAATACATCATTCAAAATTCGGTGGCTCTAGGTTTTATCACAATGCGAGAAACATACATACATTTATGCAGATTCTTCATTATTTAATTTCTTCAAATATAATACAGAGCGATAATATTTGAAAAGTGAAACGGACATTCAGAGTGATTTGACGCAAAATCGCAAAACGAAAACAATAGTCCTTCAGAGACAAAGCTCCTTTGGACTAAAAATATTTTAGAAGTTGAAAAACTATAAAGCAAAGAAATAAATACGTTTTTGCAATCGCATTTCCAAATAGTTGTATAGTAAATTTTGATATCTACCGCTATCAAAATGCGTCATCAGTGGTTATGTATTACTACCTCTTACTTATAGGTATGTTAGACAGTTTTTCGATTTTCGCCCGCTATTTTAGTTCTTTTGATTGTTAAAGGTTCATTAAACAAATGTTCGTATATATTTATTCGAATGAATAACCATGAGCAGAAGTAGTGACTGCATACCTGACCTTTCTGTTTCTGGTCAATTCAGGTAGCATCAGGTAGCGATTTGGTGCATCTGAGTCTTACGTCATGCACATTCGACAGAAAATATTCGTCTGTTTTTAGTCCTGATATTCAAGACTTACAAATAAGCAACAATGTAAATTTCTCGATTTCATCCGTTTTCATAGCTGTCATCGCAGCTATTTTTTCTTTGCTACTTTTATCATATGTGAGCATTTTACCTTTAAATGGTAGAGTCTTAATAGGGACAAGTTTACAAAACAAACTCTTTCATATGCGTTAAACATATCTTTTGGGCAATCATCAGAATTTAATTCAGGCTGTCTGACTACTGTCAATTCAGGTAGTTTACCTCGATTTGTTGCATCCGGGCCTTATCTCATGCACAATCGGTAGGAAATGATCGGGTATTTTTAAGGCATCCTGGTATGCAAGACTTACCAATAACCAACAATGTAAACTTCTTGTGTTTCCTTACGTGTCGGCAGCTGCTATCACACCTATCTTTTCTTTACTGCCTTCATGTAAGACTTACCAATAACCAACAATGTAAACTTCTTGTGTTTCCTTACGTGTCGGCAGCTGCTATCACACCTATCTTTTCTTTACTGCCTTCATGTAAGTATTTTACCTTTAGAGTCTTAATATGGAGAAGTTTACAAAACAAACTGTTTCATATGCGTTAAACATATCCTTTCGACAATAATCAGAATTTCATTTGGGTCGCTTTTTCTTGAATTCAATGCAAAAACTGCTACCAACGTTGGCACTTTCGCTGCATACACTTTATACACAATGTTATGCTAGAGTTTGAAACGCATAGCAACACTGCATTTAAAGTCATTAATATCCATAAGCTGTGCTAATTTGTTTGCTTTAGCTAACAAAATAAATTAAATCATTATCAGATTCTATGGTCTTTGTCCTTATCTCAATTCTTGTGTTCTGCTGTTCACTTCTTCATTCTTTAAAAACAAAATCTGTGTCCCTTAATTCCAGGATGCATTCCTGGGTTTCGTATTAGATAAGCAGGTACTTTTTTTTGTCTCACAGTCAATTGCTATTTCCGATTTCGAAACGAAAAAATGTACTTTTGTATGATTCTTTGCTTTCGTTTAGTAGGTTAAGGTTTTGTAGTGATCCATTTTCAACCATGATTAAAAATGTATGATTCCGAAGCAGAATAAATGAGAAAATTAATTGGAATACTTAAAAAGATTTAGTGATGAATAATAGAAATCATGCTCATAAGAATACAATGGTACTTTTGGGTAAGGAACTTCTTTAATTTGAGGTGCCTTATGGAATTAGCTGCAAACTTTCTTAGAAATTTGTCTACACTGAACGCTAAACTACTATTTACAAATGATGGTACTAAAAGATGCATTTTTAGTTGAGACAGGTTTCGTATTAATAAGTGTTTAATATTTTTTTAGTAGTGTATGCTTATGATGAAAACTCTTATGTGAATCATTCAGAGTTCACCTGAAACACTGCTGAATGGAGCAAGATTCAAATACAAATAATGAAGTGAGCAATACATTAAATATTAGAAACATCAAACTACATGATAGACAAAATTCGTTACTGACGAAAATGAGTAGGTAATTATATTTTAAGCAAGCCATGTGCACACATTCATGCATATAAATATAGGAACATTACTGTCTGCCTGATGAAACACTTATTTCAATTTAGAGCCTTATAAAATCGTGTGCCTGAAAGAGTTCAAGAGGTGAAATCTTTACTATAATTCATTAATTTAGGTTTTAATGTTTTAGGATCTTTCCACAGCTGAAGATTTTCCAGTTATTACCCAAAAGGGCTATTAGCCTCCAAACACATTTTTTTTTTGCTTCGTTTTTCTTTCGAGGCTCTTAAAATTCGAAAAACAAATATAAAATATTTATCTTTCAAATTGAATCTGTGTGTTATTGATTAACAGGCTAAGCTATTTAAAAGCAATATATTCGTTTGCATTTCTTGAACATAATTACTTTTTTTCTTTTTAATCTGATTGATTTAAATAAAAATGCATTTAATTCGCACTACATCTACTTAGAGTCATCAAATATTTCTTATAGGATTATGTTTTATTTTTTTACACTTTTCGAATACACAGAAGATATACAACATCCCCATGTTAGTCTGAATGCATATTCATCTAATATCCAATAAGATATTTTGCTATTCCACCTGAGAATCTCTGCTGATAACTAATTTTAAACTTTAAAAGAAACTTTTTCTTTGGTTAAATTCTGAACATTTTCAGACTTCCTTTGTTTATTTTCATTTATTTTATTCTCTTTTTCTTAAGAATTATGAAAAAGGAAACAAAACCTTTATTAAATATCTTGTCTCAAAGTTCCATCTGCAGAATAAACCGTTGTGATTGGGTTATTTTTCATGTGTAATGCGAGTATAAGCTAGTTTTCGTCCTGAGGAATGCTGACTGAAGGATCTCGAAAATATTGCCAAAATAAAGTAATCAGTTAAGTATGTTTGTGAGCAATTATATGCTTCAAACACGAGAAAAAATAATGCTCTTTATTCTTTTTACTGTATAATTCATAAAAATGTTCTTCATTGAAAATGTAAGAAGAATGTAAACATAATAATCAAGTATAAAAATAAATTTGAATTGCATTTACACAGAGTTTGCAAAATTGAATGCGAATATTTTGTGATACGCATTCAATTCGGAATTTGCTTCTGAATTTAAATCAACATACATGAAAAACATCTTTTAAGTAAAACATAACTACCCTTTTTTATTTCGATAATTAGACAAATTCTTTACATTAACATTAACTGAGTTAAAAAATGCTTTTCTTACCATTTCCATTTTTTTTAAATTTCTGAATTTCAGTCTACAGGTTTCCCACAAATTTGCTATTAAATTATAAATTTAGTATTTATTTTTTCCCAAAGCTTAAATAATTGGTTTACATTTAAAAGAACAAAAATCAGTATGTTAAAAACCAAATTAAAAATAAAATCAGGCTTTTATCTTTTGTAACACAAAATGTATAATTTTAATATTCAGAGCGTAAGCAAAAATTGCTCCATAAAGATAGGAATTCATTTTATCGCTACAAAATCTAAAAATTTGATAATTGATAATTGTTTTAATCGAAAAGATTCTTAAAATAAAATTAGGCATTAGGACATCCTAATGCATATGCAGAGTAAAAATATCATTAATTATATTTATTCGTGTAAAATAAAGTATAAAACTTCGGAATCTCTCTGATGCAAAAAAATCACTAGCTCAATTAATTGGGAAAAAAATATTTTATTTCTTAAAATTCTAAGAAAGGACTTAGAGGTAATTAAAACTCTCCTTTTATGATCATATACTTTAGATTATGTTTAGAGTTGTGTAACTCTTTTTCCTAAAATTAAGTACATCATAGGATTTATTGATAAACTTTAAATTTACTTTTTCTTTAGAATATTAGATTACTAAATTGCGACAATACATTTACCTAAGGGAAGGAGTTGCAGAGCAAAATTCGCGTTCATGTTACACATGGGAAAATTCGCAATAAGGTTATTCAGCAAATCTATTCAGCGGATACCGATCCTCATATGAACTATAGTATTTGAAAGTTTTAGTCACGAAGTTGTAGCAGATTTCCTTTTAAATATTTCCCAGATATAAAAATATCCTTATTATGCATACTTTGATACATAATACTTATACACTGCTCGACATTGAAAATGCAACACCAAGAAGGATAGTCAGAAAGTGATGAAATTTGGAAAAAAGACAGACAGCAAGCAGCAACAAGTGATCTTTATTTCAAAATGATAGTCAGAATACAGAGAGAGAACGGCATCGGCTCAGTAGG
>KK115911.1:39992-54836 GCA_000611955.2 Stegodyphus mimosarum | reverse complement strand
TAATTTTTGACCTTGGTATTCAACCTTAACAGGAACATACCCTAAAGGTACCACCTTATCACCTTAATGGTTGATACTCCAAATTTAGGACACTGGGAGAACATGTGTCAACAACATTTCAAGGACTTTACAAACTTATCTCGTAGAGACTTCCAAATTGTATAATATTTTGTAATTTCTAAATTATATTTTGATGTTTTTCTGCCTTCAAATATGAGAAAGTTCATGAAACAAATAACAAGGCATAATGAAACCTAAATGCTATGTCCTTGAAGCACTTCAATTGTTTTCTTATTACAATTGTAAATATTCTACAAAATTTCTCTTCCTCTGCTAATACTAAATGCCATTGAAAAGGATTTTGTCTCACGAAGCCTTTTTCTTTTTGAATGGGGGAGGGATATATAAAGTATAAAATGTGAAACAAAATTATTAAATTTAATAAGAACCAATTGGCAAGAGACCTTTAACTTCATAATTTAATTAAACACATCCCCCGCCTTAAGGATACACTTTGCAGCATGTTAAGTCATTATTTCTCTGCAATTTTTTTGCACTGTGAGATCTTTAGCCCATTTGTTGCTCAAAAACCATACAAAGACTTTTCGTCTATAAATACAACCACAGTGAGTATGCATTACTTTTTTTAACCAGCTGCTGCTTGAAGAAACTACATCAGAAAAGCAGAAGAAATTTCAACTATTTAGGAATTTTATCAAATAATTCACTACATGATGACAGCAGTGCAGAGGGTCAAATGTTGGAAGAAATAAGAAGCTCTGCCTATAAAATTGGCGATTCAGATTTTGAGAGCATGTGATCTGAAGAACAACTAATTTATCCCAATGGACCTTGTACTGATAAAACATGGATTAAAATAAAAGGAGAAAACTCTAAAAGTGCCACTCCCACCAACACTGTTTTCAAGGAAAAATTGGTCCTACTCTACGTTCATATCACAGAGTGTAAGAAAAGAGTCCTCTTGGGTTTTTCTGTTTATTCTTCAATGCACTGATATTGAGATTTATTCATTTATATACTGAAATTTATAGAAAACATGAGAATCCATACTTCCTCTTTGCACTTGATGAGCTGGAAAAAAAGTTACTTGTAAATCAGTCATGGTGCTTTATACAAATACACCAGTAAAACAACTGCATATACAAAATGGCATCCAATCAGCTATCACAAGTTGAATAGAAAACATTTTGAACGCATTATAAAACATAAGAGATTACATGATATCTCAAAACACACGCAAGGAAAGGAAATGGATAAGCATCACCTAATACCTGAAATTTGGAATAACAAATTGACAAAAGATACGCAATCCAAGTTTTAATCTCACAATAGATGAATATCTACTTCCTCGCAACTCCTTCATTCAGCACCAAACAGAATCACATGCAAATAAATCTTTTGTTAAATGTATCATTTATGATAAAGTATGCTATGGACCTTATTCTGAATTGAAATCTACATTTGTAAACGGTACATCAGTTTCGCAATGTGGTGCCCATGAAGCAATTTTAAAGTGTTTATGATTCAAATAACTAAATTCTACATTTTAGGTATTTGGACAACAAACATGTAATTACAATGTATAATTTTAGTAAATCTCTTCTCTTCAACATTTTAACAAATGTAAGAAATGGACAATAAAACTTTTGACAAAATCTGACCCTTTGCATGATTTAAATAATTAACTGAATCAGTTTTCCACTGCTTGAAGCATCCGATTCTTCAACTATTTTCTGCCTCCATTACCCCCGTATACTCTATCCAATCACGGAGTGCTATGCTTAAATCTGCAGCCTCTGTTCATACATAATGGATTGTAAGTAGAGTATATATTTTTTTTCTTTTTAAATTAAAAATTACAGATAGCATTGCCAATAGTTGGTATTAAGAAAATCAGTTTATTGCAGCTGACAGCCATGCACTGCAACTTATTTTTAGTTGCACAACAGTTTGTAGTTTTCTTGCCTGGCTAGCAGCATTAATTAACAACATGCTACAGCAACATTTTTTAATAAACACTTTTGCAATATCAAAACATATTGTTAGAACATTACAACTTCTACAATCTACACTAATTAACTCAATTTTGATATATTATGTATTTTCTATTATTACTACTTTATATATCTTTTTATTATTATTGCAGCCACTTACACTTTTCACTGCACCCACTTAACTCCAACAATTCTGATACATACTTTGGAAAAAAAAAAAAATAAAAAAGACGTTCGTGACCCCTGCTGTAAGAATTTTTCTCTCACAAAAAATGCTTTTGTTTTTCAGTTATTATTTTTTATACTATTTTTTCAGTGAAATTCAACTGATAAAATACATAAAATTGATGCTGAGTATTTATTCATGCTAATACACATTGGTTATTATGGTAAGATTAAAGTAAGGCAGTTTTTCAACAGTGTCCAAACATAAATATGCCTGCTATCATTCTAAACAAGCAAATTTCTTGGTACTTCTGGTGTCGGAAGCTTGTATTTAAATGCATTTAAACCTTTGTTAAACTAAGAATTTAACAACCTACCTGGTAAAAAAAGAATCTGGAACCCATGTCAGAGTTTGTCTTGATGTTGCTAATCTAAAACAAGAAACTAGTTATATTTGAAATTACATTAAGTAAGAGCAATGAAACTTCAAAAAATATATGGTGATTTCTTGAAATTTAAAATAAAATAAAAACAATAATGCTTGTTTTTATTAAGAATATCTTACATGAATAAAGTATTATACAGGACAATGAAATTTAATTATAAGAAAGTAATAGCAGCCTTAAAAGACAAAACTTTACTGTATGATGACATAAAACAGTTTTACAGCAAATGTCAGATATAAGAATGATTAAAAATTACAAGCTTCATACATAATAATTTCATATTACTGAAACTGAAAATCTGAACTGCACTACAAATCATAACTTGTAATTCTTTTTACCATTATTACACATTAACCGGTTAGTACAGTTGTAGCAGCTATCATGCCAACGAACTGATGTTAGAATTCTAGCTAAGACAAGGATGATTGAAACTGTCATGTCCACTCATACTGCAGTGACATAATCATGAAACAGCTAGGTATTATGGCAAAAACAAAATATAAACTACACTGATTCATGGCAACTTCTTATTGGTGAAGCCATATTTTACCAAATGTTGAGTTATAAAAGTTTGTATTGAGATAGTCACTCTTTACTTTCAGGTTCTGTTACCTGAATCAAAGAACAAAAGGACATCTGCCTAAGGAAAAGATTGCTCTTTGAGGACTTTCTACTGGAAACTTGTTCATATTCTTGTTAAATACTGGAAAAGGCCATGAAAAACAAACATGCATTCAGTTCATTCACCTAGGTTGTACTAGTAGTATTCAGCAGTCTTAACTACTTGGCCATTAGTTCTGTTCTCTTTATTTTCAGAAGAACCTATGTTTGATATTAGAAATTACCAAAAATAAAAGCACCCAGAAGTCTTCACTTTCTAGGCCTTTAGAAATTGTCAGTTGTAAATATACAGAATCTTTGGACAATTTTTATTTTATTACAGAACTATTAAAATACAGACACTGATTTTATGCAAAAAAGCAATTTATTATGATTTTATTTAATAAAAATATTTCATTACTCTTCTACATTAATGTTAAATGAATGGTTGATACACATACATTATCCACTACCAGAACTTCTGTATGTAACAAATGATGATAACTGGTAGAACACAGTTCAATGCTAATAAATGTCTGCTTCACTATGCAACTAGGTCTACAGCATTTCCAGTGTTCAGCATTATTCTCTTAGCTTCAGAATGTTTTACATTTTTCATTTTCTTCACGGGTCACTAAAAGTTGTCGGATTCTTTCCAGAAATGTGAAATATTGCCATAAAGTTAATGTTCCAATTCCCAAAGAACAGAAATCGTATATCATTACAGAAAGCATGCTCTGAAAATGCAACATTTAAAAATAGCAAAAATGACAGCAGGAAACTCTTTACAAGCAATAAAAACACTGCTGACATAAAAGAAAGAAACTGACAGTAGGCTCCTCTTTAAGTTAAAAGAGCCGCTTGAGTTTAATGCATAGGCTTACTAATGGAAGTGTGAGGATGTTATAGAACAAATAAATTAAACAAAAGCTTTTATACGCACATTTATTTTATTTTTTATTACACGTACTCATTCAAAATGACCCTATGTGAAATTGGTTGAAGATATCAGAAATAAGATATATAATTTAATATGCTTGCAGTTATATTGCTAATAAATATTAAATCTATAAATGAATTGTCAAGTGTACTTGGATAGTTACTTGGCACCATATTGAGATTAAAATGATGTTGCATAAAATCAAATGCCTTTTCACTTCATTTGATGAATACATCGAAATCTCCTATTATAATAATAGGAACAGTTGTACCTACAGTAAACTCTTCATCGATCAATAAAGTAGTCTCAGACTATTTCACCAATGGATTACACAAGGAGATTTTCAAATCTCCTGAATTAACAACTGGGTGAATATATATATGGATGCTAGAATAAATTGACTGTCTATTAAGAATTACATCAATAATACAAATATCACCTGCTTTTGAATCCTGTATTCTTTTATACTGCTTAACCCCTTCGAGACGGTATGTCGCTGAACTAAAAACCCTCTACAGTCATGTGTGTCATATATGCATCAGTCCCTTATGTTGTTAGCCACCAGCTGATGCATTGGTGCATCGCTGCTTGCATTGATCTTCCAGATGGGTGTGGCATACATGCATTCTCAAACACACACACTCTTTTAGAATTTTTTTAAATCACTAGATGGCCTCTGTGTCCACTATATTTAGTTTATTTGAACATATACATTGTTGATCTTGTGTCCGCAAAGTACTTTAGGATTCTGCTGATTCGTTTAGATGTACGAGCAGATGATATAAAGTAAACAAAACCCAGCTGACAAGCAGTTGGCTTCACATGATAAAAACATTGAACAGTTTCCAAAAAAAAAAAAAAAACTTTGTCTTTTTTTTCTTTAGAAAGACTATGAGTGGAGCTGCGGTTTTAAGAACTTCGGTTTGTATTCTGGTTGCATTTCCTTTAGCTAGCAGACATAAGTTTTTTACATTGGGTAAGACAGTAAAACTAATAGTATGAAGAGAAAGAAGTTTTTAACGGACAGAGAGTATATTTGAATTGTAAAGCCTATAAGTGACTATTTTGACACTGAAAACTCTAGATTTAAGTGAGAATAGCGATTTTGATACCAACATTTTCTCCAAGAATGAACCGGCAATTTTGTTTTGCTTTCACATCACAATCCAGCAAAACAGTGGCTACTCTGCCATGAACTCGATCTGTTAAGTAATTGAAGCCTTATAAAATTATGGAAATTGTACAAGTAAATTTAATTAATTATAATTTTTAAGTTATGTGAATTAAATAGATTTTTTTCCTTCATTTTTTCCAATAATCTAATGAATATAACAGTTGAAGAAACTAATAATTTCTATGAACAAAAGATGAGTGAAAATCCATCTTCATGTAAAATCAACATACTCCTCTAGATATGCCTAAAATGAGGGGATTCCTAGGATTAATTATTCTGCTGGGATAGAATAAAAAAGTTCGACCTGAAAATGTGTTTCATAACTAATGAAATGTTAGCAACTAGATCATCACAGACTGTCTCCTTTTTGAATCACTTATGCTATAATATTTGATCATATATTTTATTATTTTTTACATATGTTAAATATAGATCTAAGCAAATTTTTTACAACATTTCATCAAGATGAGTCAAATATTTTATTTTGCATTTAGATTTTAATTTAATCTTTTTCAGAATTTCTTGATATTCTGTATTTATGATTATGTCACTGTTAGATACCATTACAGAAAAAATCAAAACAATTGATTAATAAATATTTTTAATCAATTCGAGATCGTACTACTACAACAACCCACCATCCCCAAGGCCAGCTGCTCTAAGCGACATGCCATCATGTAAGAGGATTAACTGCTGATGCATATATGATACACCCATCTCAAAGGGGTTAAAAGTAAATTCTATTGGCACACAATCTCTACAACTGTCAAATTTCTATAACTGCAACACCACTAGCTTGGTGAAATAAAATAAAATACAGCAAGCATCACTCAAGCACACTGACAGTCTATGCGTGATTATCTACCTGAGGACCTTGCCACTCAAAAATTTCACTATTTTTTATGCGTTACTATGCATATAATCTTTGTCCAATTTTTGTTTATTTATTTTTATTTTATATAAATATATATTCATATAAAATAAAAATATAGTTTATTAGCTATACTTTTATTTTTAGCAGTTTTTTAGCTAATGTGCTCTCGCGTTTATCTAATGATGCATTCAGATTCATTGTAACATTTGTAGTTTCAAAGATATAAGCATTCACGCACACCTCAAATAGTGTCTTAATTTTTGCTTTTCCATCAGACCATTATGGAAGAACGTAATCCTACCTTTAAAAAAAAAAACTGAAAGGTTTCAGATTTTAAATTACATTCAAAGGGGCATTTTTTTTAACAATTTGTGTGTTACCTTCATTTATTAAATATCATGTTCTTCGCCCTTAAACCATAAAATTCAGTCCAAGAGCACTATCGCGAAATAATTTTTAAATGAGCATATCTTTATAATTTCCGATACACAGTCTTGCGTTATGGACATAAAAATGTTTTTTTTTTGTACAACGTTGCCATTGCTCGCTTTGAAATCCTTGAATTTGTTAATCAAAACTTCGTTAAAAGTTTTACAAAATATGAAATCGATAATAAAACAAATTCCAAATTTGGGCTTCCAGATACCCATATTCAGGTAGAAAAGTTCAATATTCAAAATTTGTTGGCTCTAGGTACCGTTGTTTTATCACAATGCGAGAAACATACATACATTTATGCAGATTCTTCATTATTTAATTTCTTTAAATATAATACAGGACTATAATATTTGGTGGCAACAATTTTAAAAGTGAAACAATGCATTAGTGAGTCAAAGCAAAATGCCAAAATGAAATTAATTGTCCTTCTGGGGCAAATAGCCCCTTTGGGCTAAAAAGGAGCTATTTTAGAGAGAAGGAGCTCTTTAATATCAATACTAAATATAGGACTCTAAGAAATAAGCTTTTTATATTTCAACTTTTGGTCTACCAATCAGGTCGACTTATAGCATGTTATAATCTGTAATCCCAATTTTTTACACTTTTCCTTACAGATTTACTAATGTACACATAAATAATCTAGAATCGATAATATTTAACATAATTAACTTTAATATTCACTTAATATACTTTTCATAACTTAAAACAGCTGATCTTCCTTATATAATAACTAATAAAATTTATTAATTTGTTGACAAGCATGTTGCCAGAGGCTATAAAGCTATTCAAGGGTCTGTTTTTATTCCTTAGTGCTCATGCCTGAGAATGAGTCGAAAATTTTCACTACTAAAATATTCATAAATGTGTACTATTCAGACACTCACTAAAAATTTTTTTAAATTTATCGCCACTGCTAAAGGAAGAAATGTTCTTGTTTTCATAACAAGTAGTAGTCAAAATTCAGTTCTTTTCATATGAATCACTTTTCTCGAAATAAGACAGGCATTAAAACTTAACATAAAAATATGTTCAGGGAAATATGGTTTACATCTTTTTGTTATTATTTTAGAATATGCTACAAAATTTTGTGAAAAAGATAAGTTATTAGACCTCTGATGAAACTACCCATTTGGTTACATGAAATATTCAGGAGGATTTTCATTTAACAAAAATCATATAATCCATAATTTAAGTTAAAAGTTCTGAAAGATTATTGAACCTCCAACTGATTCCTGAAATTGCTAATCTTGAATTTCTGTTCATGATCGTGTAAAACTTTTCCCTTTATTTTTTCCAGTTTAGATATTTCTTTATCTTCATAACTCAGAAATAAAGCTCTCATTCAATAAATTTTATGATGCACTGTTAGATCTCTAAATTTTGAGAGTAGTAATTTTGTTAGATGAGTTACAGTCTGAAACATCCACAGCTGCACAAAAGCAAGATATACAGACTTGTATTATGGAGGCAGGTTAACCTATATTTTAAGTTGCCCCTTGGATTATCATGAAATTGCTGTTTCATTTGTGGTAAACTGAGTAGTTGAATGTTATGGAAACCTTATTATGACATGAGTGGTTGTGCAACTGCAGTGAATTTGAATGATGGGAAAATATTTGTAAGGGCTTATTTCTGCATTGGATGTCAGTCAGGAAGTACATTGCTTATTTTGTGCTGTAAATCATAAAATGGCTGTACGTAATGAGATTAATGTGATATTTTGGAACGAATGGGAAAAAAAAAGTGTCCTGTTCGTATGCAAGAGATGCATATGGTCGAATGGGCTAGACTGCAGATTACGGGCCAGTCGCCAAATGAAGCGAAATCGCACCAAACCTGGTAACCTCTTGGCGTCATGAAAATCGTTCGGATTTAAGGTTACAGTTTATAGAATTTAAGTGGGCCTTTTTGAATTTTCGTCATTTCACTATGCTTCTAGTAAATTGTGAGCAAAATGGCTGACGTCGAAAGAGTTGAACGTGTGGATTTTGCTTATTTGATTCGGTTGCAAGATAAGGGCGAAAGATGTGCCCTTATCTTTAAGCTTATAATGGTGCATGAATTATGGTTTGATTGTGAATATGTACGAATGTCCTAAGCATAAAAATAGTATGAAATTACTTGAAATGAAAGATGCGACAGATTTGTGTGAATGGAGGTGTGTGTCCATTATATGTGGTTAAGCACATGGTTGAAATGAGCCGTAGAGTCGGTGTTGAATGAGAGTGCCATTTTGAATTTCATCTCCATTGTATCGTTACATTTTAGTGTGGATATAAACAAATGAGAGTTTCTACTATTTATTATAAATAAAAAATTTTTTGTAAAAATATAAATTACGTAGTTAAAATTGTTTAACCACTTTTTTTTTTTTACTATACTATTGCTCATGTTTCATTAGATCGAAATTTCGAATTTTATCATTTTTTTCTTCTGCATTTTTTTTAAAGTTTTAGATTAAATATGAATCAATGCTTTCCAGTCATTTATTGCTCATTTACTGCTTATTACCATTTCTTAAATTTTGTGCTAAAACGTTTTACTCCATTTTGCTACCGTCTTAAAAATGGTATATATTATGAAAAGTTTTAATATTGTTGATGCCATAAAATACATAGTTATACACTTTCAAATACTTTATTGTTGTTTTGCTTGCACTTCTGTTTTAGATATTTTTGCATGTTTACATGATCAAATTTTTGCATGTTTACAGGATTCATTCAAATTCGCAACCATCTAATATGGCGATATGATGAGTTAGTGATATTCTAAAACACCTGAAAATAACCGATTTGGCGACTTTTCGAAAATGCGCCAAACTGGCTCGCAATATGCAGTTTTACCGGTCAAATGTAAAGATAGTTCAGATGGCTTTGAAAGGATTTGTCACAAGAAAGGGTTCATGCAAGAAACGCGACTGACAGTCCGGCTCTACAGAGGATATTTTTTACTCTTACTTTTATGAGTTTATGTGGTGATGGCAGTATGCATATTCTAGTTCAGATAATTTTAGAAAGTTTTTGGATGCTGTTAAAGAATTTTGTGTGCCACAGAAATTTCTAAATATGGTAAGTCGATATTTCCTTTTTGTAATGTGTATGGGTCATTCTTCCAATTTGAGCACTTTCTTGAAACTCAAGAATATTAACTGTTCTAGTAACATAATGTCCATATAAAAAGTTGTCCTATGTAGTTTTAGATGGCTACTAATTAGTCCCCTAAAATTGAAAATTAATTTTAAATTGTATTTGAACAATAAAATTCCAAATATGTGAGAAAAATCAACTCCATGGACTGCAACCAACCCATAGTTTACTTAAACATGTTGACATATTGTTAAAACAGCATGATATATTATTTTTAATTAAGTTAAATACAATAAATATGTATTGAAAAATATTTCTACGTGTTGAAATTATAATAAATCTGGTAAATTTAGAAAGTTTTGTTCATCTAAAGTTTACAACCGGGTTCAAACATCACCTCCATGGACATAGGAATTTTTTTTAAATAAATTTACTGCTCATTTCTTTCTAGTGGTTTTGAAGAGAGGCAGCCATTTTGTATGGATCTCCATTGAGTACGTATATGAATAAAGCTTTGTTTGTACACAGGAAAAGAAGAAAGTTTCAATTCTAGGTGAGTATATTTACCGGTTGTCAACTCCATGACCTCTATTAAACCTATAAAATGTGAACTATTGTATGTTTTTTTTAATTATGTTAGGTGTACATACTGAAAAGACATCAAAAACTTTAACACTATTTTATATCATTAGAACTGTGCTTTAGCTTACACTGAAAATGTGATTTCATCATCTCCATGGGCATCCTGTGGACAGCTTTGCCCATGGAGTTGTTAGGCCTCACTATGAGGTTAAATTTCTTTTACAGTAATAAATATATTATGTCAAGTGTATATTTACTGGTACCCACTTTCTAGGTTTTACATATAAATTAAGTCATATTGTATTTTTTTATTGTCAAATATTATATAACCACCATTATATGATTTTTAAGCAAACCAAATAGATTTCAATTTCATTGGTGTGATTTCACCATAAATAAATTTTAAAAAAAAGTTCTAGGTGCCAAACTTGGTGACAATGAATGATGTTTCAACCAATTAAAAAAAAAATCAGCTGCAACAATGGACAGGGATGTAACAAGCAGTAGGCCTATTTGATTTTAAAGTTACATTGCAGTTAGTTACAGTCTAGTAAATAGTTGCTAATGCTATGAAAAGTTTATAAAAAATTAAAGAGTTACACTACACAAATATGATAGTAAAAAAACTTTTGGTTAAAATGCTCTTTAGCCCACTGCTTGGCGATGTTTTGAAAATCGCCAATTCGGCGCGTTTCTGCGAAACGTCTTTGCAATTAATTGCAACCTTCCCGACACGCTCCGCGAAAACCTATTGTAAACAAAACACAGAATTCTAAAGCATAAATTAGTATGGAAACTGTTGCCACAAAAATATAATAAAATAATATGCAAAACGAACATTACGATCATTAAAATATTTGTCAGTTAGGTTTAAATTAATTATTTACATTTTATGTTGTAATACTTACACATTTTATGCCGTTACATAACCTTCCCGACACGCTCCGCGAAAACGTAACCAAAATGGCATCCAAGAAAGAAGGAATTTTTTTTAAAAGGGCATTAAAATTACAAACGATACCATGTACACACCGTTCCGTTTTAACTTAAAAAAAAATCTGAGAATTGCACAATGTAGGCAACGTACACAAATGAACAAAATAAGCTAAAATAACGAAAATAAATTACAAGAAAATGCCATGTGCACAGCGTTCCTTTTAAACTTAAAAAAAACTTCAGCGAATTGCACAATGTACGCAACGTGCACAAATGAACAAAATAAGCTAAAATAACGAAAATAAATTACAAGAAAATGCCATGTGCACAGCGTTCCTTTTAAACTTAAAAAAAACTTCAGCGAATTGCACAATGTAGGCAACGTACACAAATCAACAAAATAAGCTAAAATAACGAAAATAAATTACAAGAAAATGCCAACACTTACAACAAACAAAATATGTAGCAATTAAACCAGCTTTCATACACCAATCAATCACCGCACGTTTCCCTTGCACTTCCAATAAAGTAATAAATGTACATGTACATTCACTCACCTCTCTCAGCATCACAGCTAAATCCATAGCGACTTGGTATTTAGCGAAATATACGTACGAAAATAGCAAACACTCAATAGAAAAACACCGCATTCAAAGAATAAAACGAGAACTGAAATAACTACTCAAATTAACACTTAAGAATTTCGAATAAACTGCTACGTCATCTCACATTACCAATAAAACCGTTCTTTATAAAATAGGAAATACGCATGCGCGAAAACTACATGTTTCCGTAGCTTCAAAATACCCAGTCAGCCATGTTGGCGGATATACGGAGTTACCCATGTTGGAGCGTTTATTGCTCATTCAAAAACAATCGCCGCCAAGCAGTGGACTAAAGCGCATTCCAACCAAAACTTTTTTTTAATTTCAGATACGGCTAAAACTAAGAGAGAATGTGAGAAGTACAAATTAGCAAGGCAAAAACAGAAAAGAGAATGTCAGAGAAAAAGACGTGAACGTATTAAGAGAAACCCCCAAGTTATATGAAGAAGCAAAGAGAAAAGAACACAAATGGCTCCATGCTCGAAAAGACACAGGCAAAATAAAATCTATTCATGAAATGACATCAGTCCGAGAGCACAGAGCTAAGCGAAAAAGTTAGAAAACATGTTCAAAGAAATATCGTGCAGCCAAAAAGAAAGAACAGTTACTGATATTAAGTGCCAGCCTCCTTCTAGTCCTGTATTACCTGTAGTCCTAAATAAACCTACACTCAAGACAATTTATCATGTCCACAGCCACAGTATGCAAGTTCTGAAATATTTACAAACAGTTACTCTTCAGGAAAACCTACAAAAGAAAGTGGAACTGCAATGAACGTAAAAACAAAAAGATTCAGTTCTTAGACTATTCAGAAGAAGACACAGTGTCATATAAGAAATGGGTTTTGAAAAAAGTTAATATTGTAGCCAAAGGAATTCCCCAAACTGTTAAAAAGGCATTCTTCTTCTGCTGCAGAACTGGTTCATGCCTTGCAATCAGAAATGCCAAAGTTCATGGTTCATATTAGTAACATTTTACACCCACAGACAGAAGTGAAGAATATAAAAGACCAACTGAAACCCATGGAAGTGTTAATCCATATGGATTTCTCTGAAAATTACGAGTGTAAATATTCAAGGGAAATCCAGGCATTTCATTTTGCTGGTTCACGCCATCAAGTAAGCATCCACACAGTCATAGTTTACTACAGAAATTAATTGTCTACTGCAATACTTATCAAGTCATTCTGTACTTTAGCAGAAAATCTAAAGCATGATCCTATTGCTATCTGTGCTCACTTGAGTCCAGTACTTAAAAATGTGAAAACCCTTGTCTCTAGCTTAAAAACTATTAATTTCCTCAGTGATGGACGAAGTACACAATATCACAACCGAAAGATGTTTCATTTAATCGCCACACACTTTCCATCTGTCTTCTCATCTGTGAAGGAAATAATCTGGAATTACAGTAAAGCTGGGCATGGAAAAGGGTATACCAGATGGGCTCAGGGGACTTTGAGGCATACTGCTGATGTACTAGTGGCCAGGGAAAAAGACATTTCATGCTTCAGTAAACTTGTCTCTGAACTACAGAAAAATATTAAAAGTATTGAAATAATACCCATAAAAGAATATGAATTCAGTACACTTCGTGAAAGTCTAAAAGAAGAAGTAGAAAAATTTATAGGTACAATGAAAGTGCACCAAGTTTTGTGGGCCAGAGCAGAAACTAATGTTCTGCGTTTCAGAAGATTAAGCTGTTTTCAGTGTATGCCAACTGATATTTGTTCACACGGATGTGATAAAGGCATCCTATTGGTATCTCCTGATCAACCTGGATGTTCCAACTTAAATCAGCCGAAATCCTCTTTTGAGAGACTGAAAGTGACTGATGTCCACTCTGACACAGATGACAAAATTCCTATCAAAATTCCGAAAATGGATGAGCATAGTACAATGAAATTACCTTTGACAGAAGTTAACTTATATGTCATTCCAGAATTCATGGGCTGGGAAAATACACATCACTTCGTAGGGATGAATTTAGAAGATGACTGTCAACAAGGTGGAAGCAAAACGTATCATGGTGACTTCATGTCTAAAAGTGCAGACAATACCTTTTCATTTCCATCTCAGAGAGACTTATCTTGGGTTTGCTCTAGAGATATGAAACAAGTGTTAAATGACCCTGTGCTTACCAGCCGACATACATACTTCTTTAAAGATTTGGATTTTAAATGTTTTCATAATTTGGAGTAAACTGTTTTAAAAAGATATTTTTTTCCCAGTGTCCATTTTCTAATTAAGTATCTATTCTGTGTTTAAACTGTACTGTGGTATTTATTTGTTAAACTCTACAATGTGATTTTTAGTTAAGACATTTGATTACACTGAAAACTATGTTAAAAGATGATTAGTTTCATATTTCAATCCTAAATTTCGACAACATTCTGTTGTGTGTCAACTTAGTGTCCAGATACCTCAACTCTGTGGGCAGTGAAAACATAAATAATTTTTTCCATGAAAAATATTTGTCAGTGATCTCGACCATAGGCTGGAATGTATTAAGAACCACATAGGAATTATTTTAAAAATATGAAACAACACTTTTTAATAAAAAAAATTAAAATTGACATCTAAAAATGCCGGATTTTTGGAGAATGACCCGTATATGCGATAGGATGTATTTTCTTTTTTATGCTATTTCATCGAGTGATTTAAAATGCAGTTTATTGAGCTACAATTGGCTACAAATTTTATTCAATTTTGGTAATGAGAAACTTTGTTTTAACATTATGAAACAACACTTTTTAATAAAAAAAATTAAAATTGACATCTAAAAATGCCGGATTTTTGGAGAATGACCCGTATATGCGATAGGATGTATTTTCTTTTTTATGCTATTTCATCGAGTGATTTAAAATGCAGTTTATTGAGCTACAATTGGCTACAAATTTTATTCAATTTTGGTAATGAGAAACTTTGTTTTAACATTATATGACGTAATCATTCTCCTGATATTTTTTAAGTGAAAGATTAATGTG
>KK115911.1:26741-39875 GCA_000611955.2 Stegodyphus mimosarum | reverse complement strand
TGTACATGGACGCCGAGTTTGTGCAATTCTTTGACTTGTTATTTTGGTTTTGTGTAGCAGCCATCTTGAAATTGTGCCTTGTTGGCCAGTCACCAAGGAGCACCCAGAAATATATTTTTACTATGAAGATGCTTAAAGAAGATGAACAGAAGAAACTGACAATTAGGCAAGTGATATATATATGAGTATGGCGAAAATTCTGTAATGAATAGCGACTACGGTATTCTAAAATACGAGATTTCCAGTGGAATAACTCCTATTTAGAAAAGTTAAGCTTTTATCTCCTATACTGAGAGACTGAGGATCTGTGTTTGTTAAGTAAGAATGCAGTATTCTTGGAATTCATCTACAAGATATATAAACAATGCAACAAAGATCTACAAAAAATACACACTGCTTCATGTGCTGCAATATTAACAACTCTTTTAAATTTTTGTATGTAATAATCATTGTATTATGTGTGTAATAAACCATGCATGTTATTTTTATTGCATATCATTGTAATTTTATAAGCAGTAGTGCAAACAATATAAATGAGCAAGATGTATTATATATAAGCCAAACATCTAAAACATCTATGACTAAAATTCTCCCCTAGGCACAGTAAATTTACTTTTGTTTTATAAATACACAATATACTACATACAATTTCAGTACAAAAAAATCTGAAACTTCAGCAAGAATCTGTGAGACATACAAAATCAAAACTGATCCAAGAACAGATATATCTCTTTATGATTAAACAGCCCAGAAATATAATGCAACACAAATTATCAGATATGCAATGAAAATAAAACTCTGAATCAGTGAGAATACACATAATAAAGGAGAGTGGTAAGAAGTTTTTCACTCTTCTTACCATTTTTCTTTACTATCACTTTCACAAAACAATCCAAACAGTTGAAGTATAAATGGATGATTTGTATGCCTTAGTTTTGAATCTTCTTCTACTACAATTTTGATTAAATTTAATTTATAATATATGGCATACTTCCCACCAAATATCAACCAATTAAAGATATATTAATATACACAATGAAGTAAAAAAATTCATAAACAAATGCAATCAAAATGCCTCCACACAAAAAAGCTACGAAATATATGAGAAAAGAATATTCCTGGAGATGACTGGCGTGAAAAGAAATGTTACCTTTCACACGCAGTAGTAAATTAAAAATTTACCTAAAATGTTACCCATTCATACACTCATGAATTAATTTACTTCACGTAAGGAAGTTGAACTGCATCTCCAATGTTAATTTTCATTGTCACACACACACACAGAAAAAAAAACAAAAAAAAACCTATTTTTGAAATAATTAACGAAAGTAATTCTTTCCTTTACAATAATAGATATTTGTGACACAATCATACACTAAAGGCTAACACATATTTTAATACACATACTTACCTAGTTCCTCCAACATTTAATCGTATAACATCGCTCGGAAGCATATAATGACACATTGCACCCGGTTCTTACATAATACCTTAAATAGGCGTATAACTATTGTTAACAGTATAAAAGTACTATAGACACCTTTAAATTAGATATTTACATTTAAGAAATACAAAAAAAGGGGGGGAAATAAGAGGGAAGAAACCTAGCCCGCATCGTTAAGTCCTTCTGCCCGCCAGATGAACAGAAATTTAGCATGTTCTAAAAAGGCGGAAATGGATTCGGATATTGTTCGGAGAAACGCCAAAAAGAGACAAACAGCTTACTGTGGTATGGCAGGCAATCGTTGTCATTTGATGACGTGCTTCCTCTAGGTACACAGCCAGAATACTTTTCCCTTGCTAAGGGATTATCTGTAGTATTACTTATTATCTGTAGTATTTATTATTGTAGTATAGTAAATAGTATTTATTACTGTAGTATTTATTACTGTAGTATTTATTATTGTAGTATTTATTCTGTAGTATTTGATTATATGTAGTATTTACTTCCGTTGGCATGATGAAATGTCGCACATGCATATTCACAAAGCCTACACACCGTTTCTGCTATTGTTTGCTCTGATTGGTTGGAACAGAAAAAGTAGGGTTACAGAATCTTGTGCTTGGCCACTTTTGTTTCATCGCCTTTGCTATTTGTATATCAGCGTGGTGTACCGAAAAGCGTATGAAAGTCGAAGAAGGAACCGCAGCTCAACGGTACAGAGCACGAAAAAAATTTCTTGGACTTCTAGATCGGTGTTGCAACTCTCTGGGTTACAACGTGCAGGTTCAAAAAGAAATAATCACAGCAGGGATTACTTTAAATCAAAATTTTAATACAGATATCTCATCACTAACGAAACGTTACACTACTAATCTCTTACATAACAATTTCTCCGTCTCTTTTTTTACAGTTAAAGGAAAAAAGTAATAATAAAAATAGTCCTATCCCGAGAGGCACTCCTGTTGGCGCCGCCCGGCTGTTGCGTAATCTGTCCTTATGGCGCCGTCTCCTACAATCGGGGTTCCTAATCTCGTTCGTATCTTTTACAAACTCTCACTGCACGGACTTATTTTTGTTTTTATCCTCACCTTATGGCTTTGTTATTATTGGTTTTTTCGCCTTCGGGTACAGATTTAAAAATTTAACACTTTTACTTTCTCTATTTTTGTTAAGGGTAATTTTTTTATTTTTATTTACTGGTTTGTACTCTTTGTAGTAGATACTAGTTGCAAGATTGCGATCCAAGACCCCGAAAAGCGTTACTATAGAAATAGCGCATAATGGAATAAAATATAATTTTAGTTATACTTACTCATAATTTAAGTAAAAAGAATAGGTATCCGACGCCCTTAAATGTTTATAGAATGTTTTCATTTGGTTTATTTTTTTAATATTCGTTTATTTGTATAATAAATGCGCTATGTAAATTTACATAACAGACTCTCTCTAACAGAAATGACGAAAAAAGCACATATCCCATTTCCATGTAAATACTTTTTCTTGCAAAACAATTATTACTTTTAACAGTTTAAATTCATTATTTAACTAAATTTACAAATAAACTATTAATAAGATCAGTAGGTTATTTAAAATATATTCCACACAATTCCCCTTAGCTTTCATTCATAAAATAAAAAAAATTATCGAATGAAATAAACGCTGTTTCTCCTCGCTTTACTGGAAAGCCCACAAGGTATGTTTGGCGTTAATTACGAAGACTGCAAGGCGATAACTCACTATTCCAAATATGACCGCCAAGCAGATGTTTCGTCCAATGAGAGCAGACGGTAGGAAAAAGGTCTGTAGGCTTTGTGAATATGCGTCCCATATACCCTTAAAGAAGCCAAGTTGGCGCAACCGAGGCTGTTCTCCGAATAGTATTCTAATTTTGGCGTATCTGAAAACGTCACATGATGCGCAAACTGAGAGGCGCATCTGAGGATCAGATCATGATCCCAAAAGTTACCTTCTCTTCGTGGCCGATGCTATTCGCACCACCGGTGCGATTAGCCTCTTCAGGCTATTCGCACCAACATTAACTACGCATGCGCATTGGGTTGTCAGTTCCAAATCCGTCATTTGAACTCAATCGGAAAGAATGAATCCTAAGTGCGCGAATTGCCCATATTTCCTTTATTGATGTATGTATAAAAAAGGGCAGATTTTTATATTCGCAACGTTTATCGCTTTCCTGAACTGTTGGAATAGTTTAAATGACTGGTTTGGGAGGGGCTAAGATCTTGTTTACATTTTTTGTACTTTTTATTTTTTGTTTCTTCTTAGATTCAAAGATGCGTTTTGCAGAATCAAGATTTTAACTTATTCCTCTCTAAAATTTTTCGTCTAAGAAAAGATAACAAAGATTAGACCGAGTATTCCTGCGTAGAAAATTTAGACGTGAAATAAGTTAAAAGCGATAAAATCAACTATTAAATGAACAATTAATCATATAATACTGGTTATCAACAATTTTGCATGCTTGTTTAATTTTTCTATGGAAAAACTCGTCATTTTCAATACACAAAAAATATTTCAAAGAATTTTGAACTTTGTTTGTACTAATATTTCAAAAAACTTTGAACTTTGTTTGTACTAATATTTCAAAGAACTTTGATATTTTAGTACAAACACATTAATAAATTAAATTTAAATAAATAATGGGATGTAATTTAAAAGGCAAAATAATTTAATATAAGAGATTTAGATTGAAAAATTTGCACACACAAATGAATTATCAGATTTTATAAGGTTTTATTTCATAAGTAATTTT
Source organism: Stegodyphus mimosarum (assembly GCA_000611955.2). Classification (NCBI taxonomy): domain Eukaryota; kingdom Metazoa; phylum Arthropoda; class Arachnida; order Araneae; family Eresidae; genus Stegodyphus; species Stegodyphus mimosarum. Next base: position 35,661 of record KK115911.1, on the reverse strand, counting down.
GATTTTGAAATAGGACATTTGAACCTATAAACATGTGTGGACACTGAAAATTGATGGATATATAAGAACATTATAATTTTCAATAAGTTTTCCTATTGAATAATAAATTTTGACAGTTCTAAAGACTAGGGTCTAAGTTTGCATAAAAATTCCTCTGTTAAATGAAAGAATTTAAGTAATTTCTCCAACCTTCTTGGCAATATATTAAAGATTTTTTAACTAATTATACATTTTCACTTGCTATTAGAACCATCATTAAATCCTTATTTGATCTTATCTTTTTCTGAACATAATCATGTATATAGATTGACCTCGTCTTTGTAACTGATAATTACTACTTGCAAATTATTCTCTTACATATTCACTATACATAGTTTGGTGAACATTTATTAATGACACCATGCGTGTTGTACTTCATTAGCTAATTATTTTATTTTTTATAGATTATACTACTTCAATTTAAGGTAGAATAGGCTACTTGATGCATTTCATTATATTTTGAAATCTAGCAGCACTATGTATACGTTATTGCATCGTGTTATAGTATATTGTGATCTAGCATATTTACTGTCACATATTTTTTTATTTCTACATTGTATATAGTATTACTACACTGTATTTATATTATTGTTGTATCATAATTATATTATTGACTAGCTGACCTGTGCGATTGATATAAATAATGTGTAATCATTATGATTTAAATTAGTTATGCATGGGTAAAACAATATGTAACAATTAAATATCATATATTTGTAAAATCATTCTATGTAGCACATTTGTTGAACATAAACAGTTAATCAGTTTTATGTCAATAATTTGTGTTATAAATTAGTGCTTAGAAAAATTGACTGTTATTTATTGTTTTAAAAGAATTTGGATTTTCTTTGAATGTCAACATTAACACACATTATTTTTAAATAATTAATTTAAATATATGAAATCGAACTCAGACAATACATTCTACAAATTAAATCATTTTTAATTAAGTAATAAAAAGATTTCAAATAAATTTAATTTGTAACAAATGATGGGTATCTACACTTTGCACAAAACCAATATTTGACTGGGGGATAAATTACAATACTTTTACAGGTCTAGTTATAACAATTAAGACACAAATCAGACTGAATACAATTATATTCTAAATCTTCTAAACAGTCACAGCATTTCCACCCCATGCAAACGATTGCATTTTTTAATTGCTCAATTATCAGGGAAGCACCTGGTTGAAAACACTTTCGAATAGATTTAATGTTTACTATTTTATCTCTCATACTTTGCATAGGTACAATTTGTGGAGTTATAGATACTTCCCCATCTTCGATTAATTTGTCAGGAGCTGCTCGTTTGGCAGCTCTTTAATCCACAAAATTTAGTTAATTTAATTATAAATGAGAATAATTTAGATCAATCTCAAGTTTTTACCTATCCGTTTTGTTTTTAAATGTATCATCTCGCACGTGCACAATTTGAGGTTTCTTTTTTATCTGCCATCGGTTCAAACCAATAACAGTTTCAGTAACAATAACTAAAGTTTAATTAACAAAGAAATGGCATATAAGGAATATAAGCAGAAACTTGTAAGAACATCGAATCAAAAAATCTGCGCGCATGAACCTGCTTTACTTCAAATCTTACATAAAATGCTTGCACCTGGACTGATTGTGCGCATGCGCTAACGTAGGTGGTTAGAAGAAGAAGAAGAAGAGCTAGAAGCTATTCGCACCGTCGGTACGATTAGTCACTGCGTCTCTCCGTAGACGCTTGTGATTTGTCGTCCATCGGTGCAGAAAGACTTAGTTGGTGCAAAATACTCCGTGGTTGTACCTTTGTCTGTGTGTCATTTCCAGAAAGTTGTATTGGGCGTGATTTGTGCTCTATTTTCCGAGTGATCTATCCAGTTTATTTAAAATTTTTATTGCAAATGGGAAGCAGTGTTAAAAATAGAAGTGCTTATGATCCAAGCACTTACCGCTGCCAAAAATGTCTAGAAAAAGGACATTTTACTTATGAATGCAGCGGGAAACGTAAGTACGTGTCGCGACCCACACGTACAGCTATGCTTAATAAAAGACTTAAGACAAAGGATGAAGATCCCTCCAGAAGAGATGCTAATTCAGCGAAATCAGATTCAAGCTCTGCTATGCATAATAATCCTGTCGATGCTGCCTCATCTACAACAAGTAGTTCAACGGACTCGGATACAGATAGTTCCACTTCTGACGAATCGCATAGTTCTTCATCGTCCTCATCCGCATCCTCGACGAGCTCGTCTTCAAGTTCAGCTTCATCTTCTTCTGAAGATGGTGATTAAGTGATGATGATGTTTATTTTTATATTTCAAGTATAAAGTAAGGCCTTGCAGCCACGTGGTAAATAATGCCTTGAATAAGCCTGATCTGCAGGTATTAAAAGCATCAGTCACAGTGTATAGTTTCTTCATATTAATACATTGGTTTTAACGAAACAGATTACTGTTTTTAAGCATTAGGTTTATCTTGCTATTTTTAATGTATTACTACTGTTCTTAAACTGGATTTCTGAATTGTGGATTTATTCTACCTTTAAACTGGCATCTTTTGTTTTACCTCTTGGCATTTAATGTATATTAATGAGCATTTTAGCAGTATAAGAAAATGATCAGAAATTAACTTTATCAGCATAAGTTACGATAGCTGTGTTCTTTTTTTTTTTTTTTACCCTATTTTCAAATTATCAGCACTTACTGTGTATTCGATAAAGGAGTATGCATTTGCAGTTTAAACTCAACAAACTAGTTAATAGGAAAAAAAGGGTATAAATATTTTGCTCACTAACATTGTCTTATATCAAATCATTATGGTTAGAAAAGTGAAATATTTTGTGATGAAATTGAAAAAATTGCTATTTATTTTTAATACATAGGTTGTTAAATTTGGTAGAATTTGATAATGGTGTTATATATGGTTTATATTGAAATACTTTTATTTCATTATTGATTAAATTTGGTAATGGTTTCATGTATAATTAATGTTGAAATGTATTTTTTGCATTTGACATGTTTTCCTGAGAAGTAGGCGTGTTTTGGATATCTGGATCTTGCATAATTTTTGGCAGTCTTAGTGCCAAAATGCACTAAATCCAAAGAGGATGAAACTGCCAAGTGAAAGTGCATTCCCTAAAATTTCTCTTTGTAGTTCTGAGGGGGAAATGCCTTAGACAGATTTTGTGCTTCTTCTGAGGTTGTAAACAATCTGCTTACAAGAAAGTTTCCAAATTAAGAATTTAGCTGTTCAAAATAGGCTAAAGTTTCATTTCCACATCGTTTTAACTTAATATTTTATTAACTTTTAAATACATTTTATGAGAATAATTATTTTGGAAGCCCTTCTGCAAAGAACTGGTAAATGTAAACAGTTCAAATCTGGTAATGCATTGCATTTGCATATTTGGAGATAGCAACCATTCCTCTTGTATTGTTTTTTGGATACCTGGATCTTGCGTTATTTTTGGGGTAAAAGTTTACAATTGGGTGCCCCTCCCCCTTTTTTTTTTCGCCAAGGTCGGTGCCGGAAGGCACAGTTTCAAGATGGCTGCTACACGAAACCAAAATATGAAGTCAAAGAATTGCACAGACTCGGTATCCATGTATACATTGATCTCTTTTCACTTAAAAAAACATCCACAATATAGGCCTTAACTTTGTCCATGTACACATCGGTTTATTTTCACTTAAAAAAAATAAGGAAGCTAAAACAAAGTTAAAAGTGTCATGGTAACTAGAAATGGGTTTTCATCGTCAAAACTGAACAAAGTTTCTTGCTAATCGAAGGGGTACCCAATTCTACACTAAATACATTTTTGGCAATCTTGATGCCAAAATGCACTAAATCCAAAGAGGACGAAACTGCCAAGTGAAAGTACATTCCCTGAAATTTCTCTTTTTAGTCCTGAGGGAGAAACCCCTTAGGCAGATTTTGTGCTCCTGCCAAGAGTGTAAATAATTTGCGGGTTTACTTCCGCAAAGCGCCCGGTAAATGTAAACACCGCCAACATTGGCGATAATAGTTCAAACCTGGTAACCCGTCAGTTCGATTACCACCTTCGCTGTTCGCATTTACAGATTTAAACTTTTCTTCACATATTTCTTATTATTTTTTCGGATTTTCACGTTCTTTTTATGAATTTTTAACAATGAATAGATACAAACATATTCATGTAATTAGTGAAGTTTTCGGAGACAGATGCTTGTTCGCGGAAGAAAATCATGAGAGGGGGTGAATGATAATCGGAAACACGAATATTTTGATTTTTTTGCGCAATACATTTATTAAAAAAAAAATAAGTATGAGAAGAATATAATTTATTACTAAAAAACTTTCATGTAATCAGATAGTTGCAATTCAGTTTCTATTTAAAATGAGAATATTCGTTGATTTCATTTATGTGTTGATAATGGATTTTCATAGTTTTGTAATAATGAAGTACTTTTAAATTATGCAATGAAGATATTAACTATAAAAGTACTTTTTGATTTTATGCTTTTATAATTCCTTAGAATTGCAAATCCCTTGGTCGTGACTGTTAAAAACAGGAATATTTCGGAATTTTATAATGTTGAAAGATATTCAAAGACAGATCCGAATTTTTCTAATTTTTTCCATTAAATAGATGACTTTGTCAAGAAAAGAGTTCATTATTACAAAAATCTCATTATTAGATTATTATTTCACTTCCATTAAGCTTAATATATTGTTTTCTGTGCTTATTTTAATACAAATTTATTTTCGTATATCACGTATAATCGGTTAATTTTACATCCATATGCTTTTATATATTGTTTTCTCTGCTAACCTGAATTTATTTCATTTATTATTTTGATTATATGCACTAAATATCAACTTTACGCGGCTTACTTCCATGTGTTTAATAACCATATGCGGCTCATCGTCGACGTCGATCAACCGTTGGTGAGCTTGGCGACTGCAACGGCGCGAACGGGTTCTTTGCCGAAGCGCCAACGGGCGCTTTGCGGAAGTGCTTCCCAATTTGCTTACAAGAAAGTTTCCAAATTAAGAATTTAGCTATTCAATAAAGGTTAAAATTTCACCTTTGCACGTGTTATTAATTCTTATTGTCTATTATTTTTCTTGATTTCCATGCTATCTTTTCTGAATATTTTAATTTTAGATAGGTGAAATTATTTTCATTCAGTTGAGAAATTTGTCCGAGACAGGTGCTTGTCTGCAGTGGTGTTTCTCGGAAGTTATTCTCGTCATCGAAACTGTGCACAGCATAAGCTGGCATTGATATTATATGCATCACATTTTTAATCATTCCAGAAATTTTGTTCATCCGGCAATTGCTGCACATACCCAATCAGGGGGCCTCTGAAGTAAAATGAATAAAAAAAAAATAGTGGTCTTCACAAAGAAAATTTACCTGACCCTGTAAGCTAGATGTAATGCTGTATTGCTAGATGTAAGTATACAAATTTTTTAAAACATTTATAATAGAAGTATATTTCAGTGACAATACTAAGATTTATTCTACTTTTTTATGCTAAACATCATGTTTATCTACGAGCTTAAGTTGTGTTAAATACTATCTTGAACCACCTATTTTTTAACTGCATATGCTTAGGCTTATAAATGCTTTATCATCAGCAGCATTGGCATGACATTCCCTTATGGGCCCTGGCCTTCCTCAGAAGCCTTTCGCATTCCACCCCCCTTCCAGTAATTGAACTCTAGTTCTTAATTTTTAGAATGGCAAAATCCTCATCGAGGCAGTCTGTCTTTGTTTTCTTAGGTCTTTCTCTTGATGTTCTACAAACAGGACTGCTGTAAAGAACTTAAGGACTGTTCTCTCTTACATTCATTCTCAGAAGGCGACATGTACATCTCTTTCTACATAATTTTATGGATTTAATAGTATACTCATCTTTATAAATTTTGCAGTGCTTGAAGTTATACCGTTTATGTCAACAAAATAGCACCAAAAATAGTTCTCAGAATCTTCCTTTCAAAGATCGCTATGACTCATTCTTTCCTTCTAATCAAGAGTCTATATCTGAAGCATTGGTTAAGACTGATTTTATTAATACATTGTATAATAAAATTTTTAACCTACTCTTGGATTTCTGACAGTCTTTAGCCAAAGAAGCAACGATTTGCAACAATAAGCCTTTTCCTTATTTCAGGATTAATATGATTTTGATAGTTAGTTTCAGATCCCAGAATAGGTGAAATTTTCCACACATTTATATTTAAAGGGCCAATCTCAAATATTTTAGGTGGATTTTTTCATTTTGACACAGTGCATATATATAAATGTTTTATATCAAAAATTAACCTTATATCACCATTGGCGAGCTTAGCAACAGAAATGTCACTGTTGCGATCAGGTTCTAAGCAGAAGAAAACCTGTAACAGAATATGTCATTAGATACGTATTATATGTCACTGGCCGCTTGCTGGGTTTGTCATTCTTTGCTCCCAGATCTAAGCACATCACCAAGACCTGCATATCTGAAAGTTCCTGATAATGCAATGAAATAAAAAACTGTTTAAAAGTAGAATTGGAATAATTTGTTACGTTGAAAAACGGTCTTGTAAAATTTTATGTACATTTTACAAATGTAAATTTAAGGAAATATCTTTTATGAGGGCAAATGATGTGATATAAAGCACCTTCCTGTTACTGGGTTTAATGTGAGAGTTATTAGAATATGAAAGGATCATAAATTGTAAACTTGGTGAGATGGGGTTCATTACCACAAAGAACCCATTGGCAACAGAGCATTTTTTGATGCTGGAGGGAAAAAGTTATATTCAACAGAAAGTGCATCATAATAGGCATATATGTGTAAATATAGCTTGTTAAACATGATATTAAGTGTATATGAATTAAAACTAAGGAAAGGCATGACATTTTGCATGTAAAAAAATTAATCATAGTTAATCAAATTTAGCTTTTTAAACATATTTACTGCATTAAAAAAAAAGCATGATATTAAGCATACATAAGTAAAAATGAATTGTTAAACATATTTAGGACATAAATTAGCAGAAGAAAGCATGATATTAGCCTATGTCGGTAAAAGTTAGCACAAGTCTAGAATAAATGTTATTTATTGAAATCAACTTCAGATTCTTTTATTACAAATGAATAAAAAAACTTGTAAATTTATATATAGAAATCCTTTGCCTTCTGTTAGGTTTACGTGGCCATGAGAAGGGCCTGCCCCCCCCCAAAAAAAAACTGTGCAGGAAACACAGTCTACAGAGAAAGTCTTTAATGTCATTTCAAAATTCTGTGAATGGATCTTGACGTCACACCAAAGCAAGTCATATGTGAGATTTTCTTTGTGAAGTTCGTTTCTTTGTTTTCTTCTTGGTAGCTTCACTTAGAAAAATACCTTAGAAGCAAAAATAATAATAAATAGCTGGAGAATGAATTGCATATGCAAACCGTAGATAGGAAAGAAGATAACAATAATTATTACAATACTAAAATTTAGAAATTGGGAAGAGGAGCTGGAAGAAAGCGAGGAGAATAGAAGAGAAATTGTTGCTACCTCTGAACAGCACGTTTGTGGAATTAGCAGCTTTACACCTTATCACTTTTTGTAGCAGTGGATACATGTATTAGGTTCTCTGCTGTAGTACTTCCTTAATTTGTATTTTTCACAACAAGAATGTTAAATCTTTCTTATTAATATACTGTATTTACTTGCATATTTTTCTGTTTAGTTTTTTTTTTTCAAGCATATAATTTAGGAACTTCTAATTTATGGCAATGGTGTAAAATATATACTCAAATAGTAAAGTATTTTGTGTAAGTAAATACAGAGTTGCCACAATATCTGGAAAATCAGAAAAGTCAAGGAATTCGAATATTGACCAAAAAAGAATTTCATATGGTGATCCCCAAAAAAGCGACTTTTGCGGCAACATTGGAAGCAATCACTTTCTTGGTGAATTATGTATCGCTTAAGTGTCATTTGGGCACTGGTGTAAAGGCAAAGCAAGTTTCTAGCAACTTTGGTTTCCAGTAGTCTTGAGAATTGAGAGGATCGCATGTACAGTGCTTGTTAAACTAAAGAAAATACCTTCCCGTACTCGTATCAAATAAAATCGGTTAGTATAATGGTGCACATGGGATTTGGCAACATTCTTATGAGCAGTAAACAGGTCATTTTGGTGTTGATAACAATTTTCAGAATTGGTTCCAGTACCATAATGTGTACTAGAATTTTACTGCAAAATCTTTTAAACCATTTTTTTTTTCTTAATTGCCTTATTTGTCATCTTGCAGTAAAATAAAAAAAATAGTAATCAGTCATCTAGGGTAACCATTTAACACAACTGTATTTGCCAAAATATCGTTGATTATTGTAATTCAATTTTTAATTAATTAATTTTATTTTAATGTTATTCGTACCATTTAATGTGGTTTCTTGCCTCTAAATTTATTTATTATTAGTTAATAATACTTTCAAATGTAAGGCAGTTTTCTTTGGCATAATCCTAAAACTAATTCTAGTAGCATGATGGCATACTATCACGAAATTTAATGCACATATTTTGTGTTACGTATGCTGCTAAATAAATATAAAATACCTGAATGTGAGTTAGATGTAATTTTTGTGTTTTCAAGTGGTACTGCAATTAATTTACCTCTCAGCACAGCCAACGTGCACTATGCGGATAGATTGGAATTTTCTTAAAACACAGCTGGAAAAGTCAGGGAATTTCATTCTCCTGTTTGACTGGCAACCCTGTAAAAAGAGTATTTTTGAAATTGATAAATTAATTGAAATATGTAAAATGATGATATTATTGTCTTTATGTGTGTTTTTTAATATGCAGTATTTATCATTTAAGCTGTCTCTTCAAAAACACCCCTCCCTTTTTTGTTTTCAGGCAATAAAACT
>KK115911.1:0-26691 GCA_000611955.2 Stegodyphus mimosarum | reverse complement strand
GAAGTATGCTAGTAAATATGGTGTTCATTATATTTTTTTCTGGTAAAAAAGTGGTTATATTAGTATTGTTTTTGTTATGTCAATGTCTTTCATTTATGTGTAATGTATATCAACGTCTAAGTGTATTTTTAAAGTACTTAGTATCATATATGTAGGGCGGCCAAATTTCATGTGAGTAAAAGCAGCATGTGAGAATATATTAAAGCTTGAGAGCCACAGCTATATTTTTCAAATGGAAAGAAATGTCTGATAACTTTGTAAAAAGAAATTGAATATAAAGTAATTACTTTCTATCTTTTATGTATTGTGTCATAATTTAACCACATAAATTGTGAAATAAAATATATAGTAAACATTGATAATTATAAAAGCTAAGAATATCAGTATTATTTAATAGAATAATTAGTAATACCAGAATTTAAAATTAACATGTAATGTCCTTCTGATGGAAAATAAGGAGATAGAAAGGCAGTTAGTCATTTGTAGGGGGCAAAAAGAGCAGATGTCGAGAAAATTTCAAATTTTACTAATGTGGACTGGTAATTTAGTAAATCTAATCATGTTTTGGGTATTAACGCATTTAACAAAATTAGGATACGGTGAAAGAAGCTAAAAGGGTTGTCATTCATTGTAAAAGTTCTAATGGGTATTCTCTTATATATAAGCTGTACTTTTTTTTTTCACAAAAAAGCAGATGGAACTAGCGAGTGCAGCTTATACATGTGAATGATTAGAAGTAGGTACATACAAGCATGTGTTTAACAACTGAATATAAAATCCATTCTTATTGGGTACTGGTACCAGTGATAATGATATTGATAGTGCAGACAACTATTCTAGTAGTACCAAAACTGATGGTAAGTAAGAGGTGTACCTTTCAACTGATAATAAAAAAAATTTCTCATTTTCAGTTAAATACTGTTTTCATTTTAGCTGCTTTCACACCTCCAAATGAAAAATTATTTTAGATGATAGGCTGCCTGTCTTCTATTTTTTTTAAATGTATTTGAGATAAAAATTAGGGGTTTGGCTGATACATGCGAGAATATGACAAAAAGAGTAAAAAATGTGAAGTGTTTATTTTGATACACTGTATGCAGTATCACTTAGTTTAATTTTCAGCTTATCTAATACATAGTGTTTTGCTAATTTGTATGCAGAAAAGAAAAAACATGTTAACATTCGAGGCTCTTCAAGTTGTGTAACTGCTGTTAAAGATGGTCGTGTATTCTATACGAGAAGAGAAAATAGTGGTTTTAAGAACCGGCCACGCTGTTATGAATCGGCTAACTGTTACTCACCAGATGTGCAACAATTGTGTTGATAAAATTTTTAGAAAAAAATAATATGCAAAATGGTCCTTTTAACAATGCCTAATCAGCATCTCGTATTTAATTATTTTCTGATTTCAGACGTTTCTAAATGTAATGCTTTCAATAATGCCATTATCTTAAGGGATAATGGCATTATTGAAAGCATTACGTTTCATCACTCTGCATAATTTCTTCCAGTAGTACATCAAGTTTTAACAAAATAATGCATTTATGTCATATTATATTACTGTTATGCTGGAAGTTTTATCAGTCCTGAATTTATTTCAGCTTTAAAGTGGCATCTTTTGTTTTATCTCTTAGTATTTAATGTTTATTAATGAACCTTTTAGCAATATAATTAAATGATCAGAAGTGGCCAAATGACTTCTTCAGTGCATGTTACAATAGCTGTCCCCCCATTTCAAACTGTTTTTTTACTATCATTGCCTTCACTCTGTGTTCAGTAAAGGAGTGTGCAATCACAGTTTAAGTTAACAAAGCATACCATTCATATAAACATTTTAAAATTAAAAATAATTTACCGTTAGTGAGACATGAACCATAGTTTGAGAAACTCTAAGTATAACGTAAAGAACTGAATCGCCATTAGTGATTAGTTTAATGCCTCTGTGATTTGAACTATCAGTCATTATAGTTACATAATTGACAATTTTCAAAGTATTTAACATTCCATAAAAAATTATTGCTGATGTCTCATGCGTAGTTATTGATTTAGTCATAGTGCATGTGGCTAGAAATTTTCATTTGAATAGCTCTTTTATTAACTTAGATGTACAGTCTGATGGCTTGAAATTAATTTCATTCATAGCAAATATTGCTCCTGTCATCTGTTCAGTATGGCATTTGAGGTTATATCAATAAAGTTTGTTGATTTAATTAAACAGCAGTGTTAGAAGAAAAAACACTATTTACTGCTTTCTTGTGTTTAATAATTTTTATGCTATCTTCTGTATCATTTTCCCCTTTGTCGGTGATTGAGAAAACTGTTATGCAGTGTTCAGTTTATGTGGTAACTATCATAATAAGGTTTTGGAAATGTATACTCTGGTTGCAACTTTTTTGTGAAACTGCGCTTTCTCTTTTAACATTCTTAGTAAGGAATTTAAAAGCTAAAAAAAAAGTAGCAGTCTTTTCAGGTTTGGACATCAAGCAGAAGAAGAATTAGTGGTAAATATAAATTATAAAATCATTACAGTTATCTTGAATTCAGGGAACCCCTTCGTAATAAAAGATGGAACTTTATCTTCATTTGTTTAAAACAATTTTAGAAAGCACAACAGCATAGTTTAAAAATCTCACTATGCATGCATTGTGTCTTGGATCGCTTTCAAAATAACAGTACTAGCTTCTGACATTTAGTAGCAAAGCTAATAAACTAGAATGACTAATCATTTTCATTTCAAAATCCTGAATATAGTTGCAAATCCCCAATGTCTGGTGAGTAATAAATTGGGAAACTTCAGAGAGACTAATTTCCATGTTCGTGTTTCATCTTTTCTATTCACTCAGTGAGGAATTCTTATTAATGACATTTTAGTCTCAATTTAGTTGACATTCATATATTCCATTCAAAATTTTTTAAGAAGCTTAACTGATGTGGAAATCAGGTGATTTAAAATATTTTATTGAGTGTAAAAATCATTTTTCTCCTCAATTCAGTTTTGTTGACAATTGCCACCTTGCGATTCTTTGGTTGTCAGTTTCTTCTTGCCCCCAACTATCCACAACTAACCCCTGTAAAATTGTAGATTATATTTAATAACTATAAAATGGTAAACTAGGTAGAAGATGCCTCCAATAAAAAGAACTTAGTCCAGGCTGATTGTCACCTCCTAGCTGTCCACTTGATTTCATATGAAAGTATTAAGTCAAATCAGATTGCCGTTATATGAAACATTATGTGTGAATAGATTAATGAGTCATATTCTCAAAGCATCATTCTCCATTATTTTATATGCAATTCCTGTTGATTAAATTTAAAAAATTATCAGATAATGATTCAGAATTTTTTGTTAGTGTTGCTTAGATGAAATAAAAAATATGGTTTCTTGTATTGCTTAGAACTGTAAGCAAATAATAATTTGATTGCTTCTGGTTGTGGCATCATCAAGCAGACATTGCAGCCTTCTCTTTTTCAAGTGAGCTTTGTAAGAGAATACGTAAGACCTTGGGGTGATCTAAATTTTGAATTGTGTTATCTTAATACACTGTGACTACGAATTTAAAATCTGTGTGTTAAAAATATATTTTGGGTGCCCCTTGGCGAAAATTCGTGATTTTTGGCGGTACCTGGACACCGAGTTTGTGAAATTCTTTGACTTGTTATTTTGGCTTTGTGTAGCGGCGATTTTTGCACCAAAAATTGCCGCTACACAAAGCCAAAATAACAAGTCAAAGAATTGCACAAACTCAGTATCCATTTATACATCGACTTCGTTTCACTTAAAAAAAAAAGTCAGAGACTTGCACAAACTTTGCAATAATTGCATAATGGCTACTGAGTAAACCTTTATTTACACACCAGTCAATTAATGCTTTTTTCCCTTTCATTCCAAATTGTCCAGAAATTCAAATTAATCTTACCACATTCAGAAATTTTTCCTTGTAAACCATAAAATAAGCAACGTACTTTGTAACCAACATTCAACACACAAGCAAACCTCCTGCAAATCTTTTCCCATCAGTCAAATTCACCACAGTCACGCAGCCAGTTACGTCATAATAAGGTTTCCGTAATATTTAACTACTCAGATTACCATAAATGAAACAACAACTTAGCAATAGTCCAGAGGGCACCCTTAAATACACTCTAAACATCTGTGCTTGATGTATTCACAGCCTTAAAGATGTAGCCTTTTTAATGTATTTACTGCATAATCCAAATTGATACAAGTTTAAAGATTAACCGTTAGGGATACAAGTTTTTTGACAGTGGGTTAAGATTTTAGTACATTCACTGCAGTAAAGTGCTCTTCTGTGATGCCCAAACTAGGAGCAAAATTTAAAAATATACTGTAAAGTAAATAATTTTGTGACACAGCAATTAGAAAGTTCAGATGGGCCTTGCAATAAGTTGTAAATATGTGAACTTAGTACCTAACAAAACTTAAACTGTTAAAAAAAATGGAGATGATAAAAGTGCCTAATTGTGTATTTATTGACTTGTCATCCACGTCATAAAGTAGCATATAAAGGCTTATGAAATACTTAGAGAAAATATAAAATATGATAAGTTCAAATAATCTTTTTGTACTCTCTTCGTAGCAAGTACATATGCTGTTTTATGGCTTATAAGCAATATGCTTATAACATCAGCAAAGAGCTTAAAATATATTTATACAGTAGTTCTTGGTTTTGTATCATTTTAACATTTTGAGTATTTATACTTGTTAGCATTTGTGTGCCTTAAACACAGTATAATTTTATATACAAACATTTATTATATTGTACATAGAAAAATTCCATATTTACTTTTCTCAGGGTTATCTGGTGTGCACAACAGTATGCTTTGCCAAAGCTTGAGCAAATGAGGCATTTGCCTACTAAAAATCCTATTTTGCCTATCTAAAAAACAAAATGCACAGATTTATTTTAAATGAATTAAATATTAACGTGAAAGTGATAAAAACTATTTCAGGGGTAAAATTTTTAGGTTTGCCTCATGTATTAAAATCTGTTTGCATAATTATGTGGTACTGTTTCACTTTTGAGGCCTACTTATTTGCAGTTAAATTCTACCCTTTAAATCTTATTCATCCATTTATTATCCCTGTAAATTAAAGTGTATTATTGACATTCTGTATACACTGCACAAAAATACTGTCAATATGAGCATTTGATATGCTATTTTAGATTATAGACCTGTAACGCAAAGATTAATTAAAAATCTTCTATAATATATTTGCTTTGAATAATGTTACGATGTTTTGTAATATTGATAATATATTTCATTTAAATTGTATTGGGTTACAGATATGAATCTAAAGTGTATGCAAAGACGATGTGTCTAAAGAAGGAATGGTTCCGTAGACATAGTGTAAACCAGTTTGACTGTGGTACAGGAGTCAAACTGGTTAACATTGTGTTATACGAGAGAGAACTTCTTGTCGCCAAAATGGGCAGGAAATTGAGGAATATAATACAAATTTAGAAAACTTAAAAGGATTCGTTCTTTAACTGTTCAAGATAATTTAAACTTGGATTTTTGTAGGCTTCATTTGCTGTTGATTGATCGATATCACATTTGATCACTAATTTTATTTTTGTCAATCGGGGGGAGGGGGAAGGTGTCACAGAACTTCAAACTCTTGATAAACGTGACCTTCGACACTGGCTTGACAGCTATTTCGAGCATGCACAGCTGTTTCCCACTGCGATGTGAGGGAGCCACTCCTGCTTTGATCAAGCTTTCCTTAACAATACATATTCTTTGATGTAAGGTTACATTATCTTATAACTCCAAAAATTGCCCTTTGTTCCAAATTTGCATTTCATTAATATAAACTGTTACTATAGCATATGGATGTTAAACTTTTCATTGATAAGTGAATTTGCATTTTATTTAATGCATGTGCACTCTTTCAATTAAATATAAAGATACAAGAATTTTGTTTGAATATTATATTTTCATGAAACTGTGTTTATACTTTAAGTAGCATTTAAGTTTTCTTCAGTTGCAGTCTGCCTTAAAACATATGCTATATTTAGTATTCAAATATATGTAATAAACATATTTCCTGTGTATATTTCATATAATTTTTTACTCTATATAAGCCCTTGGAATATTGTTTATTTGCAACATCTAGCATCAAAAATGTGTATATTCTCATATTTTGCATTGAAAGTTATTTCAGTACTATTTCTTACCATATTTTGTTTTCTTCATAAAAAAATTTCTTCTGCAAAATGCAAGGTATAAAATAAATTTTATTATGTATTTGTTTACGTAGTATGATTTTACTAAGCTCCGAAGCATTTGTTTCTTGCAATAGAGGTATCGAAAACTAATCAAGAAACAAACCATTTGAAACAATGTTAGATGACAGTTTTGCATATGGTGAGAAATTAAAGTATAAATTTAAATTGATATATTACACAAAAACCAAAATTTTCTTTAAAATTATTTTTCATTTTTTAAAATTTTTCTTGCAACTAAATCTGAGTAGTGGAACTGATATTGTTGACAAACAATGAAAAATATTTTCAAGATTTTTTATCAGTTATTGGTATAACTCATGCTTCATCCTTGAAAGCAGTTGTTCATGCATGTATATGTTTTCAAAATCAATAATTTTTCATACAAAAGTGACTTCAATTTAGGTTTTTCTTTTTTTCCCCTTCTTTAACCAAATGTAGCTTATAAAACTAGCAATTAAAATGGTAATATGCAATAAACTGTAATTAAGATTTTGTGCGTCATACCTAGCTTAAAAGTGGAAGTTAATACCATTCTTATTCAGATTTAACAATCCAACTGTAATCAAGCAGATGGAACGATTTTATTTTTATATTTTAACTGAGTTATACCTAGAAACATTTGGTTTTTCCCATCTTATGTGAATAGTACACAGAATGATTCTTCAGTACAAAATGTTGAGTTAGAAAAGTGCTTTTGTTTTTAAACTATTAAAAACCTTTGGATGAATTTTATACAACCAGTAGTGCAAAAATTATGATTTCATCTGAAAAATCAGTTTTTCGGTTTCAGTTAATTAGTATTTTTAATTCAATAATTCAATTATTTTTAATGAATTTAATCAGCCTTCTTGAATACATCAAAGTAAATTAGTAACATCATGATGAAACTTTGCTAAAAGAAATTTTTACTTTTCTGAAATTAAGGTTACTTCTTATTATTTTACTTAGTGTTACTTATTATTTTGTGGTCCATCAGCGACCAAGCGGTAAAGTTGCTGAACACTGGTGTTTCAGTTTGAACCCTGTGAACAGGTTGGCTGCATGGGTGTTTCTGAGGTTTCTCCCATGTGTAACATGTATACACAAGCCAGGTCCCCTTACAGAGTTGTCCATGAAAGCATCCCTGCCTTTAGGCAGATAGCCCTCGAGTGCTTTGCCATAATCAAATAAACAAACTTGTAATTTTAGCCATAGAAAAAAGAAATATTCTTACCGTACTTTTCCAATAAAATATGCGTATTGTTAATTATACTCTTGATAACTAACTTGCTGAAAGACTAAAAGTCCTTGGTACAATACCAGCAATTTTAATAAAACCTTTAAAATTCAACCTGTATTTTGAGTTTATTTTATGTGTACATAATCAGTGCAATTTGAAAGCAAATTATTTTAGTTCACTAATATTAGCGTATGCAAAATTTAATGAAACAAAACTTTTCAAATAAAATCAATATTAAATTGAGGTTGAATTTAGTAAATTTGCAAAGTCTTGCATTTGTTAAAGATTACCTTATCTAGCATTTTATTATATGACCAAAAATTCAGTTCAAAATAAAACTGAACAATAAGTATTATTTATTATGTTAAAATTTATATCAATGGCATGAAATTTTAGAATTTAAATATGCATTTTATATGATTTAAAAAGTACCTAAATGAAGTCCTAGAGTATACATAAAAGGAAGCCACAAATGGCATTTTCCCCCCCCCTTTTCTTTTTTTTTGTGCAATCGACTCTATCAAATTATAAATGTTTGTAATAGTGTTCAATGTATTCTTTCCATTAAATATATAATACAAGATATTTCCCACAAAGTCGGAAGAAAATTGCACAGTCTTACATCATGCTAATTAAGCACAAGAGGGCGTTACTACCGTTATCTTTGACCATATATTAGTAATACTCTATTAACTGAAAAGGGTAATTCCTTTCAAAGTCTCCTTTGTAGATTATGATGAAAAATTTATATTCATTGGGACTTATGCTCGGCATTTTCTGTATAGACCGTCTACTGTTATATAGTTTTCCGAGTATGGGTATAACATTTGCTAATAGCAATAACAACTGTAATCATATTTGATTCTAAATCACTGACATAACATTATAGTTATTTAGCTAGAAAGCCTTTTTTCAGCAGAATTCGCTAATGGTAATAACAACTGTAATCACTTTTGGTTCTAAATCACTGACATAACATTGTAGTTATTTAGCTAGAAAGCCTATTTTCAGCAAAACTGTTTAAAAAATATTTTAAGTAACACATACATAATATACAAAAGCAAACTTTTACAAAAAAAATTAATCTTTGTATTAAAATGGCTTTACATATAAAAAAAACATAAATTTTATTTTACATTTCCAGGAAAGAGAATGCATATTCTACCTTCAATATAAGAATACATTTGACTTACTGGATAAAATTAATACAGATTAAAACAAACAAGTAACCACGTACCTTTTTGAACTGCCACTATGCTGATTCTATCTATTGCTGTCACAAATTTTGTAAACTCATTTGTTTTGCATAAAAGATAATCTTTTGTAATTTAATGCATAATTACACTTTGTTCCACTTTGATTAAAGTTGGGAAAATGAACGTATATATCTAAATTCAAGTCTTTTATTAATGCAAATTATCGCTTTTTTAATGAATATAACAAAATTTATTTTTAAGCATGCAAGAAGGTGGCACATGGAAGAACTCTTGAAGGATAACTGCATCTTTATCATTGCCTTGCTTAGCCCCTAAAGTAAAACCAACGTAATTAATACTTGTGAATACAGTTCATAATTCAATTAAACTGTTAATGCTCGAGATTTATTACCCTCCATTTTATCACAGGGCAATAAACTTACATGTGTACGAATTTTACATTATAAAAATTATTCATTTATCTATGTAAATTAAAAAAATATGAAAGCAAACTTCTAAATTTAATTGTCTATAACTGTACGTATCCAAATGATCAGAAGCTTGTTGTTGCGTGTTCTTTTATTTAATGACCAAGATATTTTACTGTACATTTATGTACAAGCCGTATGCCACCTGGCATGTTTACAGGCGTTATGCCCTCTGGCGTGTAAATTGATACATCATACTAGTTTTCTGCAACCTGGCAGGTATAGTGTAATTATATCAATTATCGGTAATACGTGCGAAATATTGGTGTATTCGCTCTCTCTATGGTCTATACCGCAACTAACTATGTGCGGTGTGCCCTCTCGGTACAAATCACCGCGATCACCTAGAAGGCCAAAACATCCCCCCCGCCGATGAATCATATTCATCTCAATATAATCTTCATTGTATGCAAACAAGTAAATGTAGAATATGGAAATTGAAAACATACAAAAATTTTCAAGAGTACAAAATTACATGTTACACTTACCAATCTTCTAGCAAAACATCTAAATCTCTGATAGCTTACTACATTGAACAATTAACTATAGTGGTTAAACTAAAACAAGTGAATAAGAATATTAGTACAACAAGTAATATAAGAAATAATACTAACATTTTCAATATAAATTTGGCATTTAAAAGTTAATAACTGGTAAAAGACAGTTTGGTGATAGGACGTTTAATATCCTCGTACACAGTTTTTAGTCTTATCACTTGGACAATATTGTCTTTTCTAGGAAACATTTCTATTACTTGCCCGAGTTTCCAACGTAATGAAGGCATGTTATCCTTTTTAATTAGAACCAAGTAATTTAGAACGAATATTTTTGCTAGGTTGTCTCCATTTGCTGTGCTGCTGTAGTTGGCACAGGTGCTCTTTAGACCACCGCTTCGAAAACTCTTGGTGCATCTGCTGTGTTAGTTGCCATCTCTGCAATGGAGACACTCGCATTTCGTTTAAATCTTGTTCTGGAATAGCTGCTAAAGGAGTCCCTATAATAAAGTGTCGAGGAGTCAGAGCTATCAAATCCTTGGAATCACTGGATACCGGTGTTATTGGCCTCGAATTTAAGTATGCTTCTGTTTTTGCAATTAAAGTCAGGAACTCTTTTTAAGTCAAATTTGAGTTCCAACACATTTCTTTAGATGCAGCTTCATAGATCTTACGGCTGCCTTCCATATACCACCATGATGTGGAGCAGCTGGCGAGTTGAATATCCACCTTATGTTTTCATTCGATAACCACCTTTGAAATTCTGAGTTTGAGTGGATGGATGAAACTGCTTCCTGGAGGATTTTATTTGGACCTATAAAATTAGTTCCATAATCACTTCTTATTTCTTGAGGTTTCCCTCTCCTCGAAGCAAATCGTTTTAGAGCAGCTAAGAATGCTTCACTTGATAAGTCGCTGACAATCTCTAAATGGATAGGCTTTGTAGCTAAACAAATGAAAATACAGACATAATATTTAATTGGTCCTATACCTCTTCCCCTTTTCACAGCAAATGGGTCGGCATAGTCTACGCCAACCTTTGAAAAGGTTCTACTTGAATCACTCTGCAGGTAGTTCTCCCATTAACTGAGTAGATGTTGCTGCTCGTACTCTGCAACATTTTATGTATTTCCAAATGCATTTTTTAATTTCATTCTTTGCACTTATTATCCAGTATTTCTGTCGTATTGCAGATAACAATAAGTGCAGTCCTCCATGTAAATGGTTTTCGTGATAATTTTGTATTAATAATTTAGTAAAGTGATTATTATTTGGCAATATAATGGGATCTTTACTTTCTCTAGTAATTTCTGCATTTCATAATCTACCCCCTACTCTTAAAATTTCTTTTTCATCTAGAAATGGATTAAGTGAAATGATTTTGCTTTTAGTTTTAATCGGTTGTCTTGTCTTGTCTGTCGGTCCTTGATTTCTTCAGAAAATCCATTAATTTGAACATTTCTTATAATAAACTCTGAAGCCTTCCTTAATTCACAGGCGGTAAGCACACCAGCTTTCTTTTCATGAGCGGATTTACAGTTGTTCATGAAGCACAGAAAGTATGCCATTATTCCCAGAACTTTGTTAACATGTCCGTACAATTCAAGATTTAGTAACGGTTCTGTAGATTCCACAAGTGTTTTCAAAGTAACACATATTCGTTCTTCACTAACGTTTTGAATGTCAGCTCCGGTATTCATTTCGGTTATGTGACACGAATATCTACCACTGAAAGCCAAGGTAGCGCAGAAAACCAAACACTATCATTAATTAGAGCTTCAGCATTCATTCCCCTGGTGAGTTTATCAGCAGGGTTGGTTTTCCCACTGCAAAAATATCAGTTGTTTAAATTAGTTTTCTCCTTGATTTCTATCACACGGTTTGGAACAAATTGTTTCCACTCGTTGGCTGGTCCCTTGATCCAGTGAATGCAAATTTCGGAATCAGTCCATTAAAATATGTTTCCCTTATCCAACTGTGGAAATATCGATTGCAAGTACGAACCTAATCTTGCAGATATTAATGTTCCCAGAAGTTCAAGCTTAGGGAGTGTTACCCTTTTTAATGGAGCTAAATGGGATTTTGACATTATGAAACTTGTTTTACATTTATTTTTCTTCTCAAATCTAAAATATGCTACAGCGCCATAACACTTGAGACTGGCATCAGAAACTATGTAAACTAAAAACTTCCAACACATATCATTGAAGTACTCTCTGGGAATTTCGAAAAACTTTATTTTTTCAACTTCTTTTAACCATTCCTGAAATATGAATTCTGTATCAAGGGGAACACTCTTGTCCCATTGAATACCCTTTTCCCACATAGTTTGCATTAAAAGTTTAATTCGAACCGCAAATGGATTAATGATCCTTAAGGGATCAAACAGCATACCACATGGTGCTAAAATGATGCGTTTAGTTACTTTAAGATTTTGTAACTTCTGATACATCTATTTTCAAATTACCATTGACATTGTACCAGATAAGGCCTAAAACTTTCAACGGTTTCAAAGTGTCTTCAGATGTCTCACGACAGTCAACTTCATTAAATTTCCATAGTTCATTCAGCTCAGGTGAGTTTGAGACCCATCTACGTAAATTCATGCTGGCCTCGCTTAGAATGAAAATCATATTCTTGTTTAAATGTAAGGCCTTTGCTACATTAACTGTCCCAGAAATTAAATCATCCACGTAAAGCTCTTTTAACATACTGCATGCCTCTTCGTAGGCATCTTCATACTTTTTTTAATGCAGACTTATAGTAGCTGTTAATAAATAAGGCAAGCACTTGACCCCGAAAGGAACTCGATTGTGCTGGAGAACTTGCAAGTTGGGATTACTGTGATCGAGATTTGACCCTTCTCCATTTATCCACAAAAACTTTTAAAAATCCCTATCTTCTTTACCTACACCTACCTCTAAAAATGCGTGCCGAATGTCGGCGTAAAACGCGATTGAGTGTACCCTGAATTTAATGATAATCTTCAGTACGTCGGGACTTAAATTAGGTCTTTTTTCCAAACAATCATTAAGTGATAAATTTCCCTTCCTTTTAGAAGAAGCGTCAAAAACTATTCTAACGTTTGTAGAATGAATCTTTTTGCTCCCGCATGGTGAGGCATGTAATACTCCGTTTTCAAATTACCATTTAAATACGTATCCGCTCGTTCCACTATACCATCTCTCAAATGTTTATTAATTATCTCACTATATTTTAGGTACAGCTCTCTATTTTTCTGAAACTTATTACTTAAAAATAGCAAACACTGTTTTGCAGTTTCATAATTATTATTTAAACCTTCAACACCCTCTTTCCACAATAATCGAGTCTCATACCTTTTATTCTCGTAAGTTGTATTTCGTTCAAATGACTCTAAAATTTCTATCTGATCGAGAGATTTCTTTATCCGAACTTATCCCAATTGCTTCTAATTCCCACGATTTTTCCAACTCTTTCGTTACCTAAGCCCTGATCTACAACGATTATAAGATTAACTCTTGCCTCCTTACAATTTGATCATTCGTCCTTGTGTTGAATTACGAAACCGAAAGTGCTTTCTGTTGCTACTAATTTTTTTACAAATCTTCACGTTTCGTTTTCCTAAAATTTCCCAAATATAATCCGAGCCTATTTGTTAAAAAAAATTAACTTAATAATTTTTTTTTTATTTTTTAAAGGTTTTTATTTCAAGTGAAATATCAAAATTCAGCCTACCTTTTCTTCCGGCGGTGACTGTATTTCCTTCAATGTTGAAACAGCATAAGAATAAACAGGCCATAAGTGACTAGACCCATCAAAAGACTGTGTCCTTTAGAGCTGGATGGTGAGAACCATGTCGCCGATGTGGAGAATGTTATGTTAAAAGGAGAACCTTCTGTGAATCAAAGGAATCCCGATTACCGTTTTGTTACAACAAGAACTGGACGTTGTTGTTCAACCTCCCTCAAGATATGGACAAAAAGGTGTTGAGTTCCGGATGAATGTTCCCGAAACTCAAAAGGGGAATTTTAAAGGCTCCGTTTTTAACACTATTAATACTTGATTTTCATTACTCCTACCAATATCTACTAATTCTATTCCCTTCTCAAACGCCTTCTTTCGTATCCACCGAGAGGGAATTTTTACTTGCCCCAGTGAATCAATGACTGTTGCGTTAAATTTTATCCTTTGATTGGGATTGTTTACATTTTGCAATACTATTTCTACGATATCATACAAGCGCTCTTGTGCATCTTTACATCCAAATGTGAAAATAATAAGCGCTTCCTTATTAATAATTTTTAACCCCAGTGAATCAACAACTTGTCGTAAGATGAATGACTTTGTTGACCCTGAATCTAGCGTACAACGTAATACCTTTTCACTCGCCCTTGACACCTCACTGTCGCCGAAAACGTCTGTAAAAGAACGAAAGTCGGATATTTAATTTTGTTATTATTTTCATTACATAAGAGCGAAAGAGAAGCTTCAGAAATTGGCGTTTGTTTTGTCTGATTGGAGATATCTTTCCTTGTTCACTTACAGAAAGAACACACGTTTTGTATTTTCGCATATTTTATAAAGTGGAGAGGGATTCAAGTGAATCGTTTTTGACTCTTGAGAGTTCCATTCTCGAGAACCCTGTTGAAGATGATGCTCTAAGAACTACATTTTTTGCGAAAAGAATTATAAATTCGTGTCGAAACGATAGATTGGTTATCATAAATTCGGTCCCCATTTTCAAAAAGAAACACATGTCTATAGAGGAACGTTGGATCGGTTATCATAACCCCCATTTTTCCAAAGCAATATACAGAATAGTCATCGTGTTCGAAGAGAAAAATCTTGGGCCCATTTTTCCAGAAGAATCATTAATATACACAATCATGTTTGAAGACAAAATGTTGGGCATCCCAAACAATATATTCAATAGTCCTCGTGTTTGAAGAGAAGTGGTGGGTCCCACTTTTCCAAAACAATATATTCAACAGTCATCATGTTTCAAAAGAAATGTTGGTCACATTTTTCCAAAAGTATCAGAAATATACACAATCATGTTTGAAGAGAAAATGTTGGGCCCATTTTTCTCCAGAAGAATCAGAAATATACACAATCATGTTTGAAGAGAAAATGTTGGGTCGAATCGGTAGTCCAAAACAATATATTCAATAGTCATCATGTTTGAAGACAAAATGTTGCGTCAAATCCATAAACTCATTTTTCCAAAACAATATGTTCAAAAGTCATCATGTTTGAAGAGAAAATGTTGGGTCGAATCGGTAGTCCCGTTTTTCCAAAAGAATATATTCAATAGTCATCATGTTTGAAAAGAAATGTTGGGTCCACTTTTTCCAAAAGTATTATAAATATACAGAATGCTGTTTTAACAGAAATGCTGAAACAGGTATCATAAATTCTTGATAGCCAAAAAGAATCTTATTCGCTTCAGGTTTCAAAAGAAACATAAAAGCTATATCTATCCAAAACCATGTTAAAGAGAAAAACAATTCCAAAAAGTATCCTAACTACTATGAAGAGCCTTTTATCGAGGATGTTGCATCTTCAAGAGCACGCGCTTATCTGAAGCGAAACAACAACCGTTTATATAGATAAGCCATTCAGTTTCAAAGTGAAATCGACTGGTAAAAATATTTTTAAAAGAAAAATCTGAAAATTTAAAAATAAAAAAAAAACCCTTTTTGGTAATTTTATAAAGTCTTTAGACATTATAAAATTAACTGTATAACCTTGTTTACAAACATGTTAGAACATGTTCAAAGTTATACCCTTGTTTACAAACTTGTTCCATAGGTTAACATTAAAAAACAGTTCATTTTATAGTGTCTAAAGACATAAAATTAACAATAAAGTTTTTTTTAATATGTGTTTCAGATTTTTCTCTGAGAAAATTTTTCCAGTCGGTTTCAGTTTACCATCTTCTCTTTCGAAATGAATTGCCTATCTGTATAAACAGTTGGCGTTTCGTTCAGATCATCGTGTGCTCTTGAAGATGCAACATCTCCTTCACCTGAATATAATGGATGGTATATTTTATTGTTCTCTTGGAAAAACGGCTAGTGTTTCTATTATATTTTGGAAACAATGCTGCTGATCTTAAAAAATATCGTAACAGAATCCTTGTCGAACCAACCTGTTCTCATCAAACTCAAAAAATTGACCTTTCCTTGTCGAACCAAAAATGCAGCCAAGATTAGTCCATCTGAAAAGTATATTTACTGAATGGGGTTCAGGTATTCAAATACTTTAGTAACCGACTGTACTTCATTAGCTAATTATTTTATTTGTTATAGATTATTTTACTACTTCATTTTAGGGTAGAATACTACTTATTTGATTGCATTACATTATATTTCGGAATCTAGCATCATTATCTATATTTGTTGCATCGTATTATATATTGTTATCTAGCATATTTACTGTCACATAACTCATTATTGCTACATTATCATTACTACGCTGTATTTATATTATTGTTGTCATATTTATATTATTGACTAGTTGACCTCTGCGATTGATATAAATAATGTGTAATCATTTTGATTTAAATTAGTTATGTATGATGAAAATAATATGTAATAATTAAATATCATATATTTGTAAAATCATTCTATGAAACACATTTGTTGAACATGAACTGTTAATCAGCTTTGTGTCAATAGTTTGTGTTACAAATTAGTATTTAGAATATTTGATTGTTATTTATTGCTTTAAAAGAAATTTGGATTTTCTTTAAATGTCAACGTTCCCATTAACACACATTATTTTTAAATAATTAAATTAAATATATGAAATCGAACTCAGACAATACATTCTACAAATTACATAATTTTTAATTAAGTAATAAAAAGATTTCAAATCAATATAATTTGCAACAAATGACAGATATCTACAGTTTCGACAAAACCAATATTTGAGTGGTGGGTAAATTAAAATATTTTCACTAATCCAGATATACCAATTAAAGCAGAAATCAGACTGAATACAATTATATTCTAAATCTTCTAAACAGTCACAGCATTTCCACCCAATGCAAATGATTGAATTTTTTAATTGATGGCAACTCTTGAATCCACAAAATTATTTAGTTCAATTTCAAGGTTTTCTTATCAGCCTTGTTTTCAAATGTATCATCTACCACATGCACAATTTAAGGTCTTTTTTATCTGCCCTCGTTTCAAACCAATAACAGTTTCGCTAAAAATAACTAAAATTTAATTAACAAAGAAATCGCATATAAGGAAAGATAATCAGATCATTGAATCAAAAAAGCTGTGCGCATGCACCTGCCTTAGGGCAAATCGGCGCAAAATGCTTGCACCTGGACTGATTGTGCGCATGCAGTGACGTAGGGGAAGGCTATTCGCACCGTCGGTGCGATTAGCCACTGCGGCGAAGGAAAGGTATAATATACAAAGGGGGAATTTCGTACATTTTATACGAGTTCAAAAAGGCCAGAAAGAAAAGATGGGACAAAATAAAATTAAAATAAATTGCCCAGAAGTAGTAGATATAGAGGGAAAAAAAGGGCCTATAGAGAGAAAAGAAGTGTAAAATTCTCTAGGATTAGATTGAATCCATGAGTGTAGTGAAAAGGGGAGGAAGTTGCGTTTATTTACAATAAATTGTGTCTTTCTGGTGTGTGTTTAGTATGGCTGAATAGATGTGATGATGGGGGAAACAGTAAATATAAAATAAAGATTGGGGGTCCACTTGCGTAAAAGTCTAGTTGAAAAGCTAACTTTTGCGAAGATGGGAGCTCTGCTAAGATTCCCCCTCCATCGTCTGCGATCGCAGCGCCTTCATGGATAATAGAGTGTATGTCTCTAAAACCCAAAAACCTCTGATTTGAAATGTAGAGCTAAGTGATTTAGTGTAATTGAGCTAGCTATAATCGTCGGTAAGGCCAAAAATAAGTTAAGTAATATAAGAAGTAATAAATACATACACATAAATAGGTGAAACTTATATAGCAGGTGAATATATATACACACACATACATAAATATACAGATACACTAGCATAATTTTACACTTTGAGGAGATTATATTTATAACAAGCAAAGTTCAATTTAAGTAGCTAGCCTAATGATATAAAAGTGGCATAGTATAAATACATATATCAATACATGCATAAATAAACATCGTCTCCATGGAAAATAGTACTATAATAAGGGAATTATACATAATTTTGAGCACTACTGGAACAACAAGGTATGCTAATATAAAAGAAAACTTTACGGATAAATTGGGGTGTTACGAATGTACTTCATTTTGGAATCGCCGTTTATCATCTGAAGAAGTCCTAAAATAACATGACTGGCTCCTGAATTGTTGAAGCTGTTTCAGGGCTTTGTGACGCCGCACAAAAGAACCTATAAGTCAGTCTAGAAAAAAGCTTTGTATTATAATGATATCAACTAGTTGTGCATCAGATGAAGGAAGGGAATAAGATTAATAAAGGAGCAACTGCACGAGCTGTATCAATAGCGAAATATACGAACGTGTAAAAGACCCCGTAAGGGTCATATGAGCATATTGAATTTAAGCTTTAACTCTTAATATATGTAAAAAAAATTATTCCTGAACTTTTTTATTACATGAGAATTCTTATTTTGTAATTCTGTATTGGAATGGAAACCAAAAGGGTCGTTTTGGAC
The DNA here is from genome assembly GCA_000611955.2 of Stegodyphus mimosarum. Lineage (NCBI taxonomy): Eukaryota > Metazoa > Arthropoda > Arachnida > Araneae > Eresidae > Stegodyphus > Stegodyphus mimosarum. The sequence continues at coordinate 8,384 of KK115911.1, read as the reverse complement.
CACCTTAAAGTTCTCTTTAAATTCTTTTACAAATGCACATACATTCAAAAACAGAAGTTGTAATACATCATCTTATGAAATAAACTTACAGGTCAAAGGGTGCCTTCTGGAGAAAAGAGTATCAGGTGCAAATTTAAAAGAAAATTTTAGTCACTTTCAAATTAGATTGTTGATGATGGTATAAGATATTTCTCCCACCTTCTTCGCATGCCTTCGTGGTGTACTGGTCAGTACACTCAACGCGTAAGTGAGAGGTCCGTGGTTTCATTGCCGGCGAAGACGTTGCTCATTTTTCAATCTTCTGCTTACAAAAAATCCTAATGACTACAATGGTGGATGGTAAAATTTCTGCTGAAGGCAATGTTCATCTACTGAAGTTACCTTGATTTTGCCATCACCCATTCTTTCTTCGTAAAAATCTATTACTAAATTCAATTACATTTCACTGCATGTAGGTTAAACTTCTAAAATGAACACCACCTCCCTTTTCTTGAGATCAATTATTGGAGGAAAATAATGCAATCTTAATTACTGATTTCCACACTCATGTGTATGTATTGGAGGGATCAATATATCTTATTAACTTAAACAAATATTTTATATAGAATATGTATCAAAAGATAACAAACTTCAACTCATTATTTATCATTAGAATTAAACAAAACAAACCAATATTATAGTTAAAAATTCTCTCTCTCTCAACCTTTTTTTTTTTCTTTAAATGATTACTATTTAAAATATTGTAAATTTTCGCACCATATTTTTTCAGTTACGATAAATTTCCAACAGCATCGTAGATGAGACAGAATTACACTCCAGGTTATTTTTATTTTAATTGATTTTATAGAAAATAATGATAAAGCAGTGAGCTTTATAAAAGTAATCTGATTTTTAAAATAATGCTGTTTAAATGTTTATGTTCAACATTGCATGAATCAAGATTTTCAATTTTTTTTACAAAGTAAACAATCTTTTCTCAATCATTAAATGTTTTCTATCGCCGGCAGTACTTGTTTACGAAATCAAAACGAGTACGACTTGGCGAAAAAGGGCTAGCACCAATTGGTGCAGCTTTCTATTTCAACGAAGTACACGGGAAAAGAATACAAAATTCAATTATTTGTAAAGGACGATTCCAGTAAATAGTGTCACAGTATTTAATACATTTTGATGCTAATAATACATTCTGAAAATGTCATATACAAGTGGCAATTTTCTTATGCAATATGGCTGAAACTTTCCCAGCAATTCTACTAAGAGAGTAAAATGACAAAAATACTGAAAATAAAATAATAAATCATGAAATTTTACTTACCCGTGAGAGGTTACAGGTCCTCCTTTTATAAAACTTTCTTTACACCCATAGACGCTGCATCGGATAACCCTTTTTTCTTAAATTTTACATAAGAAAGCAGAGCAGTCGTCTTTTGTCCCGTAGAAATTAATGTAAAGCAATTCCGAACTTTCGGAATTCGACCAGTAGCCACGTGACACTAATGCTGGAACCGGGTGGAGGTCGCAAATACGATCTCTACCAATATATATCTCATTGGATTTTTCGCCCATCGGTGCAGAAAGACTTAGAAGGTGCAAAACATCTGTTTTACCTTTGTCTGTCTGTCTGTCATTTGGAGACTAGAAAAAGAAATGGCGATTTTGTTCTAATATATTGGTCGTGATTTGTGCTTTATTTTCCGAGTGATCTATCCGGTTTATTTAAAAATTTTATTGAAAATGGGAAGTAGTGTTAAAAATAGAAGTGCTTATGATCCAAGCACTTACCGGTGCCAAAAATGTCTAGAAAAAGGACATTTTACTCATGAATGCAGCGGGAAACGTAAGTACGTGTCGCGACCCACACGTACAGCTATGCTTAATAAAAGACTTAAGACAAAGGACGAAGATCCCTCCAGAAGAGATGCTGATTCCGCGAAATCAGATTCAAGCTCTGCTATGCATAATAATCCTGCCAATGATGCCTTATCTACAACAAGTAGTTCAACAGACTCGGATACAGATAGTTCCAGTTCTGACGAATCACATAGTTCTGCTTCATCGTCCTCATCCGCATCCTCGACGAGCTCGTCTTCAAGTTCAGCTTCATCTTCTTCTGAAGATGGTGATTAAGTGATAATGGTGTTTATTTTTATATTTCAAGTATAAAGTAAGGCCTTGCAGCCACGTGGTAAATAATGCCTTGAATAAGCCTAATCTGCAAGTATTAAAAATATCGTCACAGTGCATAGTTTCTTCAGATTAATACATTGGTTTTAGCGGAACAGTACTTTTGCATATTCGATTACTGTTCATAAGCATTTTACTTTCCTTAAGCATTAGGTTTATCTGATATTCTTAAGGTCTTACTACTGTTCTTAAACAGGAAAAATTTCTGAATTGTGGATTTGTTCTAGCTTTCAACTGGCATCTTTTGTTTTATTTCATGGTATTTAATGTATATTAATAGGCATTTTAGCAACATAAGAAAATGATCAGAAATTAACTTTATAGGTTACGATAGCTGTGTTTTTTTTTTTACCCCGTTTTCAAATTATCAGCATTTACCGTGTATTCGATAAAGGAGTATACATTTACAGTTTAAACTCAACAAAGAGCCTTTTAAGGGCTGTTTGTCAAACTCGTTAATAGGAAAAAACGTTATAAATATTTTGCTCACTAAAATTGTCTTATATAAAATCATCATGGTTAGAAAAAGTGACAAAAGTGGATGCTACTTTGGTAGACGGTTGCACGGAGTTTTGGCGCAATTGTTGGCGCGGTCTTTACAATCGTCAGCCATCTTGAAAAACAATGTGTAACAATTGTGTTGAGAAAATGATGAAATTTTTAGGAAAAAATAACATGCGAAATGGTCCTTTTAACGATGCCTAATCAGCATCTCGTATTTAATGATCTTCATTATCTTCTGATTTCAGACATTTGTAAATGTAATGCTTTCAATAATGTCATCATCTATTAAAGTTTCATCACTCTGCATAACTTCTTCCAGTAATACATTAAAGTTTTAAGAAAATAATGCATTTATGTCGTATTATATTACTGTTATGCAGGAACTTTTATCAATCCTGAATTTATTTCAGCTTTAAAGAGGCATCTTTTATTTTATCTCTTAGTATTTAATGTTTATTAATGAACCTTTTAGCAATATAATTAAATGATCAGAAGTGACCAAATGACCTCCTCAGTGTATGTTACAATAGCTGTTCCCCCCCATTTCGAACTGTAATTTTACTATCATTGCCTTCACTCTGTGTTCAGTAAAGGAGTATACAATCACAGTGTAAGTTAACAAAGCATACCATTCATTTAAATCTTTCGTATAAATATTTTACCACTAAAAATAATTTACCGTTAGTGAGACACATACCATAGATTGAGAAACTCTAAGTTTAATGTAAAGATCTAATTCGCCATTAGTGATTTGAACTATCAGTCATTATAGTTATATAATTGACAATTTTCAAAGTATTTAACATTCTATCAAAAATTATTGCTGATGTCTCATGCGTAGTTATTGAATCAGTCATAGCACATGTGGCTAGAAATTTTCATTTGAATAGCTCTTTTATTAACTTAGATGTACAGTCTGATGGCTTGAAATTAATTTCATTCATAGCAAATATTGCTCCTGTCATCCATTCAATATGGCATTTGAGGTTATATCAATAAAGTTTGTTGATTTAATTAAACGGCAGTGTTAGAAGAAAAAAACACTATTTACTTCTTCCTTGTGTTTAATAATTTTTACGCTATCCTCTGTATCATTTTCCCCTTTGTCTGTGATTGAGAAAACTGTTATGCAGTGTTCAGCTTATGTGCTAACTATCATAAGAAAGTTTTTAAAATGTATACTCAGATTGCAACTTTTTTGTGAAACTGCGCTTTCTCTTTTAGTTGAAGTTTTTTTCAGTTGCAGTCTGGCTTAAACAATATGCTATATTTAATATTCAAATATATGTAATAAACATATTTCCTGTGTAGATTTCATACAATTTTTTACTCCATATAACACCTTGGAATATTGTTTATTTGCGACATGTATCGTCAAAAATGTGTATATTCTCATATTTCAGTACTGTTCCCTACCATATTTTGTTTTCTTCATAAAAAAATTTCTTTTGACAAATACAAGGTATGAAATAAATTTTTTTTATGTGTTTGTTTACGCAGTATGATTTTACTAAGTGCGGAAGCATCTATTTCTTGCAATAGAGGTATCGAAAGCTAATCAAGAAACAAACCATTTAAAACTATGTTAGATGACAGTTTCATATACAGTACGAAATTAAAACATGAATTTAAATTGATATATTACACAAAAACCAAAATTCTAATAAATTACTTTTCATTTCTTAAATTTTTTCTTGCAACTAAATCTCAATATTGGAACTGACATTGCTGACAAACAACGAAAAATATTTTCAAGTTTTTTATCAGTTACTGTGTGTGTTTATAACTCATGTTTCATCCTTGAAAGCAGTTGTTCATGCATGTGTATGTTTTCAAAATCAATAACTTTTCATGCAAAAGTTACTTCAATTTAGGTTTTTTTTTTCCCTTCTTTAACCAAATATAGCTTATAAAACTGTAATATTATGCAATAAACTGCAATTAAGACTTTATGGGTCTTACCTGGAGGTTAATACCATTCTTAGTCAGATTTAACAATCTAACTGTAATCAAGCAGATGAAACCATTTTATTTTGATATTTTAGCTGAGTTATACCTAGAAACACTTGGTTTTTCGCATGTTATGTGAATTGTACACAAAATGATTCTTCAGTACAAAATGTTGAGTTAGAAAAATGCTTTTGTTTTTAAACCATTAAAAACAGGTTGGCTGCATGGGTGTTTTTGAGGTTTCCTCCATGTGTAACGCACATACACAAGCCAGGTTCCCTTAGAAAGTCATCCACGAAAGCATCCCTCCCTTTAGGGAGACAGCCCTCGAGTGCTTTGCCATAATCAAATAAACAAACTTATAATTTCAGCCATAGGGGAAAAAAATGAATGAATACTTTTGCTATCAAACTATTGCAAATTCCTTTAAAATTTATTAGTAATTAAAAAAATTCTTACCTTGCTTTTTCAATAAAATATGCATGTTGTTATTATACTGTTGATAACTAACTTGCTGAAAGACTAAAAGTCATTGGTAATTAAACCAGCAATTTAAATATAACCTTTAAAATTCAACCTGTATTTTGAGTTTATTTTATATGTACATAATCAGTGCAATTTGAAAGCAAATTATTTTAGTTCATTAATATTAGCATATGCAAAATTTAATGAAACAAAACTTTTCAAAATCAATATTGAATTAAGGTTGAATTTTGTAAATTTGCAAAGTCTTGCATTTGTTAAAGATTACCTTCTCTAGTATTTCATTATATGAGCAAACATTCAGTTCAAAATAAAACTGAACAATAATTATTATTTATATGTTAAAATTTATATCAATGGCATGAAATTTTAGAATTTAAATATGCATTTTATATGATTTAAAAAGTACCTAAATGAAGTCCTAGAGTATACATAAAAGGAAGCCACAAATGGCATTTCCCCCCCCCTTTTCTTTTTTTTTGTGCAATCGACTCTATCAAATTATAAATGTTTGTAATAGTGTTCAATGTATTCTTTCCATTAAATATATAATATACAATATTTCCCACAAAGTCGAAGAAAAGTGCACGGTCTTAATGATACTGAGTAAGCATACAAAGGCATTACTACCGTTACCTTTGACCATATATTACTAATACTGTATTAACTGGAAGGGTTAATTCTTTTTAAAAAAACCCTGTGAGATTATGATGAAAAATTTATATTCAGTGGGATTGATACTCGGCAGTTTCTGTATAACACTTTGTCTACTGTCATATAGTTTTCTGTGCATGGGTATAATACACTGGTCATCATAAATTAAGGAAAAATTACAAAAATAGCAATAACTCCTCAAAAATAAGCCAAGCCATATAAAATTTGAATATGTTGACAAGTAAGAGTAGCTGAAAAAAACTGCAATATGGAAATTAGTGGCGCTGCACCCGGAATACGTTATCTGTGAGGAGCAAAAAAGCCCATTTTTGAGAGCAAGCCCACATATTTCACTGTGATAGCGACAGCAGAAATCTGAGATAGCCAATTCGTAACAATGACCTCTAGGCATAATTTGCCTGCAGAATTACGATGGAGAGCCATTGGGAGACTAGAGGCAGGCCAAAGTCAAACAGAAGTAGCCAGATGGCTAAATGGGAGTCTTTCTGTGGTTCATAGACTTTGGAGGCAATTTCAAACCACAGATTCGGCATCTAGGAGGTTCAGCCAAGGATGGCCAGCTGCTATGAGTGTCAATGACCGATATTTGACATTATGTGCACGCAGGAATAGAACTGCTACTCCAACTCTTCTTAGATCCTCTCTTAGTGCAGCCACTGGAAGGCTGGTGTCAACGTCAACTGTACGTAGAAGGCTTCACAAAGGTGGTCTGTATGCGAGACGACCAGGCATTTGCATGCCGCTCACGTCACGCCATAGGAGGGACTCTTTGCAGTGGGCACAACAACATGTCCACTGGATGCCTGATCAATGGAGGGCTGTTCTCTTTACAGGTCCAGGTTTGAGTCCAGGTTTAGTCTAGAAAGCGGTAGTAGGCATTATTTGATATGGAGAGAATGTGGAACCCGTTATAATCCGTGAAAGAGATGCATACGGAAGAGGCAGTGTCTGTGTTCAGGGTGGCATCTCTTTGCATGGACACACAGACCTACATGTCTTTCCTAGGGGAACCATGAATGCTCAGGTTTATAGAGATGACATCCTTGATGCTTATGTGTGCCCATATCCCGAAGGAATAGGTGATGCTTTCCTGTTACAGGATAACAACGTAAGACCACACAGGGCTCACATCATAGATGATTATCTTCAACAGGAAACAATTATGCGCATGGAGTGGCCAGGTCGATCCCCGGACTTGAATCTTATCCAGCAAGTTTGGGTTACTTTAGCGAGATGTCTAGCTATTCTGAATCCGCCCCCTCAGACTCTTGCAACTGCATTGCAAGAGCAATGGCTCTCGCTAACTGATAGACAGCATAATTGAAAGCCTCACACATCACTGTGATGTTTCTAGAGGCGATCATATTCCATATTGAAGGTACTTTTCCTATAGCTAACTGACACCTTCGATTTGTTCATTTTATCCATGTGCTAATTTCTATACAACCATAATTAATTGTCTGGCAATTTCTTTTTATGTTAGTTGATACCTTACTATGTGTTGTATATTGTGGGTAAGTTTCATAAAATTCTACATGTGTCTTTTTCATTAATCGTAATTTTTCTTTAATTTATGATAACCTGTGTATTCGCTAATAGCAATAACAACTGTAATCACTTAATTCTAAATCACTGACATAACATTGTAGTTATTTAAGTAGAAAGCCTATTTTCAGCAAAACTGTTTAAAAAATATTTTAAATGTCACATACTTAATACACAAAAGCAAGGTTTTAGAAAAAAATTAATCTTTGCATCAAAACATCTTTACATATAAAATAAAGGATACATAAATTTTAGTAAAAAAAATGCTGAATTATTAATTTTCATATTTCCAAGAAGAGATTGCATATTCTACCTTCAATATAAGAATACTTTTGACTTACTGGATAAAATTAATACGAATTGAAACAAACAACTAATCACCTACCTTTTTGAACTGCAACTTCAGGAACATTTTACAAACAGAAGTACAAATGTGTTTCAACTGATATTAATGTGAATGCTAATTCTATCTATCGCTGTTACAAATTTTGTAAACTCATTTATTTTTATTAAAAGATAATCTTTTGTAATTTAATGCATAATAATTCTTTGTTCCACTTTGATTAAGGTTGGAAAAAAGAACACTTATATCTAAATTCAAGTCTTTTATTAATGGAAACTATCACTTTTTTTAATGAATGTAAGAAAATTTATTTTTAAATATGCAAAAAGGTGACACATGGAAGAACTTGTTAGTTGGACTCACTGCAAATTGAACTGATTGCACATTTTTTATTCATAGTGAGGAAAACACAACTTATCAACATAAAATAAGCTACATCACCAGACAAACGACAAAGAAGACAGATGTCTTGTTTTGCACCCGCTAAGTCCTTCTGCACCGATGGGCGAAAAGTCAAGCTAGAGTGCGAAGGAAAGGTACATAGAAAATGGGCAATTTCGTATTTCAGAGGAGAGTAAAAAAGGACCTTCGTATATTTTATACGAGTTCTAAAGGCCAGGAAAAAAATATGGGACTCAGGGCCCTATTCACGACAAAGACGTAACTAATGATCCTTTAGTTAAGGACGACCGCTAATTTA
>KK115910.1:662765-686209 GCA_000611955.2 Stegodyphus mimosarum | reverse complement strand
AGAATCGGAATTGTTTTTTCTAACGTAATAAAATGCAGTTAATTGACCTTTTCTGTGCTATTCTACCAAATTACAAGCATTTATAAAAACAATGAAATTTTTGTAGTAATTATTTTTGTTACAACTCGAATAGAAGGAATATTTTATAATATTGTTGTGTAATACTGTTACTGTATTCGTTAGGGAAAGTCTTTTTTCGTTAAATGACTGGCGTTTTCACATGGGAACCTATCAAACAAAGCAATAAAGAATATTTTTTTTTGTCTAATTATTTGATAATAATAACAGCAATGAAAGTAAACTTACCGAACTCGAGAGAAAAAGGTTACGCCTTCTCCCGTGCTCTCTTATCTCATGTGTAATACTGTTACTGTATTCGTTAGGGAAAGTCTTTTTTCGTTAAATGACTGGCGTTTTCACATGGGAACCTATCAAACAAAGCAATAAAGAATATTTTTTTTTGTCTAATTATTTGATAATAATAACAGCAATGAAAGTAAACTTACCGAACTCGAGAGAAAAAGGTTACGCCTTCTCCCGTGCTCTCTTATCTCAATTAATCAAGTCATTCAGATTCATAAATTCTTAATTTTATTGGTTTAATGTATCGTTTTTCTTTGGAAAACTTCTCAGTTATTGTCAATGAAATTAATTTCCATGCCTTCATAATCCGTTCACGGGTTTTAAAACTCCATCGTATTTTACCTCTAAACGTCAAGTGTTAGTTATTTTCAGCCATTCACTCTGCTAAAACTTTTGAATTCCATCCTTAATAGGTTTATTTATTGAGTCTACAAATAGTTATAAGACTGAACGGAAGACTTTTTTAATCAATTCTTTTTACCTTTCGATTAAGGTATGCCGTGTTTAAATCTCGCCTTTTCGATGCGAAAAATACTGCAGTATAATATTTTTTTTTTGTGATAATAAGTGACGCTACCGAAGTTACAAAAACGAAGTGTGAGTTATGCTATTTAAAAATATATAATAATATAACAGCTTAGAATTTAGAAAATATTTCAACAATAGTTTATGAAATGTGCGCCCATTTTGTGATTTTGAATTTCGTGCGTATGATTGTATGTGTTGACTTATTGTGCACTATCTGTTGTTGTGTTTTGCATTTTATTGTTTCATGCGTAAGGATTCGTAATGGATTGAATGCGCACACAACCCACGATAGTTTGATAAAATTTATTTTCCCAAAAGAAACTCTTTACAGTTTTGGAACTTACAACAAAAGTACTGCTACAGTTCTTCTCAGTATAACAAGTGTAACAGAGCATGACCAGTAGTTATCAGTTATGTATATATCACCATTCACATCTCTTAAATGCACATAATTAGCAGAATTAAAATATAACATTAGGTTTTTTTTAATTCTTTTCACATCAAGCATACACTAAATATTAAAATAAAGAATAACAAATTTTAAGTATTAACAATGATATTTATTGACAATTCTGCAGTTTTTATGTATACATACACGTAATGATTTTAAGCATCCTTCACCTCACTTGCAGCTAAAATCAAGCTTACCTTGAAAAAAGAGATTCAGATGAATTCCGGTGATCATTGTCTGCGATCCGTCATTAAATCTGATGAATTCTTCCGAGAGCACAGTAAAGACTACTAATATAGCTGCCGATAGAATTTCTTTGACAGCACGCCGGCTTGTTGACTTCTGAAGTTAGTCTACTGTGTACGAAATTCACAACAGAAAACAATGCTGAGCTAGGGTGAATTGCCCCTGTAAAATAAGCTTCAGCATTATACAGAATGTGTCTCCTCGGTCTGACGGAGCCACGTTTGCTTCGGGAAACTTTTACTTCTAGAAGTTCTTTGGCTGGTTTTTGGCCACACTGAAAGTGAAGACCTCCGTTTTCGCCGTATGTCTGTGGCTCATCGCACCGCATCACAGCAGACATTCGAGAGTTTGTTAGCACCAGAGGGACACAACGAATTGTAAAAATTCGATTGCTTGAGAGATAGCCTTGAGCGTGATGTCCTGTAGCGGCTACCACTAACTTCATATCACCACTATCTGCGACTTCGGTGGTGTCAAGCTTACAGCTCACTGGAGGGCGGATTGCAGATCTGTTATGCTGTGATAAGAGGGCCTTTTCTGTCTTAGTGCCAGCAGTGGTTGTTTATAGGTTAGAAAGAGACAAATTGAGTGCCTGGAAACAAGCTGTTTGCGGTTTACACACATTGGGTCTATGTATATAAGAGTTATGATTTGGAGAACAGTTTCCTGTGGCAACATAAACACTCTTGATGTCATCCCACACACCTTGCAGCAAATTTATACTTCAGATAGGTGATCGCACTAGTTGTGCTACCGTTCTTGAGAAGTAATCCAAGGGTTATTTTCCAATTGGAAACGTTCGGGTCCATACCACTGCTATTACCGAACGTGGTCTACTAAGTGTCGCCATGTTGCCTTGGCCTGCGAGATCACCCGGTGTTTCTCTCGTCGAGCACGTATGGCACATTATTGGAAAAATCTAACGTCATCCACAACCAATATGGACCTTCGCTGATATGATTAACCAAACGCGGCAGGTATGGAACTCCAACCCAGAAAATGACATGTGATACCTGCACGATTCGATGCATGCGCGTATGCACTGTTTCATTCAACTGGTGCGGTTTTTAGTTATTTCGATTATAGTGGTTATTAATGTACCACCATTTCACATTTGAAACGGGTGTTTTGGCTTATGCTCTAAACAGTGACCTTGAAACATTAAAGAAATGTATTACTTAGATAAATGCTTTGCCTACATTTTATTGCTCTGAACTGATTCTTGGGTTGGGATTTCATTTTCCATCTGTGTGTATATGTATGCTTTAAAAAATAATTGGCGACCTCAAAATTAACATTCTAAATTTGACACTGTTCCCCTAAATTCATCTGTTCTCCCAAATTCGAGATCTTTCCATGTTACGTAACGTTTTAATGCAGATAGCCCCTGCCCAATCAAGTAATCGTAAACCAAAACTTTCTCTAACTCGAACTGAAACTATTTACTTCCTCCCTTCTTCCTTTGAACGGCTGTGTTCTCTTTCGCTTACGCTTTCCTGCTGGCAACACGTTACTTTCCATGCTGCTGCTTATTTGTCTAAGATGACGTCGTACTTAAAAATGGAACTTATTGTATTCTACTGTAATTCAGAAATATCTTGTCTGCAAAAGGATAATTTTGATATACGTAAAAAAATAAAAATTGTGCGCTAAATCAGCTAGTTGGATCAGTTGTGCTAAATGAGTCGTCATGTTTTTCCACTTAGCCCTACCTTTAAACCACTATGGTCTTCTCAGAGCCATCTACGCAATATCGAAAGCTGTTAAAAGTTCCAATGTTTTCATCTATACATTTGGAATCATTACATTTATATAGGTTTCATATACTTACCCCTTGACAAGTCCTGTTTGAAGCGGTTAACAGGGAGATTAATATTTTGTTAACTTGGCACATTAATCTTGCTTGTTCCAGAGTATAACATATATTTTGAGATCTTTGTGGTAAGAAGAGAATTAGCATCCTAGGTAGGCCAAGAAGCAGAAGCGACGTGCGCTGTGTTAGGAGTGAACTCGTTTTAATTGGATTAATTTTTACTCGTTTCGATATCGTTTCAATTGGATAATTAATAAAGCTCTAAAATCGTTATTTACTGAAGGCTTGTGTAAGTTATTTTCGTCAGAGCATTATATATATATATAATTAAAAAATATCTTAAGAAATATATGTATATAAAGTCATATAATATGGATTAATCTAGAAATGACGCAGTCCAGAAAAATTCACGATATGTACTATTTTTAGTACAGAAAAGGGAAGTACCCAAATAAAATGGAGAATTAAGAGGCTATTGCAAATTTAAGTTAGAATTTTGATTTACATATTTATTCATCTTATATATATATGTAAGATATCAAAATATGAAGAAAAATTTATTTAAAACGTAATTGGACAAATTGACAATAAACTTTTAAATTACTAATTTTCAATTGAAGCACAGCCACTTAAAGGCATCTGAAATTTCCTTGCTGTAAACTTTTACCCAATTACTATCCAAAATTAAAACAAAGAATTTCCAAGCTTATAAACAGTACTGCAACTAACTATGCAGTCTCTTTTGCTCCCTGCACTTGCTAACGTATCTCTTGCTTGACTTATTCTATTTGTTGTTAAAAATGTAATCCGTCATAATCAAAATTGTGGAGTGCAGATTGTCTCCATTGTGTTGTGCCGTGCCATAGAGTAATCAACAAGTTTTAAACATACACTCACGTTTGTGAAAATTGCAACACCATGAAGGACTTACGCGAGTGAGCTGAAATTTTCAGGAAATGCAAAGTAGCGCATGATATGCAAATGATTAGAATTGCAAATCCGTAGCGCATGCGTATGCTGAGCAGCGCCCTCTGAACGGCAGATGGATCCGAATAAATAGACGGCTGTAGCGAGGCGTGTATGGTTATCGGTGGTTATCTGCTAGTGGTAAACGTTAACTCAATCTGTACTTATGCCTCGTCGACGAAAGAGAGCGAGATTTGAACAACTTACAGAGTTTGAACGAGGGAGAATCATCGGCCTTCGTGAAGCTGGATTGTCGTATCGTGCAGTAGCCTCTCGTGTGCAGCGTAACAGCAGCACAGTGATGCGCGTTTGGAAGCAGTGGACGGACGAGTGTCGGACAACTCGGAAATCCGGGAGTGGACCCCGAAATGTGACGTCAGCTCGCGATGATAGACACCTGGTCCGCATGGCGCGGACGGACCGTACAGCTTCCTCTAGACAATTGGCAGCACTGTGGTCAATAGCTACAGGTGTTTCATTGTGTGCTTCATCAATTCGTAGACGTCTGCTGCAGTGTGGACTGCGCGCACGGACTCCTTTATACAGGATCCCCCTAACGCACGACCATCGCCGCCTGCGGCTACAATGGGCCAATCAGCATAGAGACTGGCGTGCTGATTGGCAGCATGTCGTGTTTTCTGACGAATCCCGCTTTAATTTGTGGTACCATGATGGCCGCATTCGTGTCAGACGCTATGCCGGTGAACGCCACCTTCCGGAGTGCATTATCGAACGCCACAGTGGACGAACACCCGGAGTTATGGTCTGGGGCGCCATAGCATATCATAGACGATCTCAATTGCTACGAATTGTGGGCAATCTGAACAGCAACCGGTATATCCGTGAAGTTCTACAGCCCGAAGCTGTTCCCTTCCTTCAAAGCTTGCCAGGCGCTGTATTTCAACAGGACAATGCCCGCCCTCATACTGCTCGGATTGTTAAATCCTTCTTTGCAGCGCAGCAGGTACAGCTTCTTCCTTGGCCTGCGTGTTCCCCGGATATGTCGCCAATTGAACATGTGTGGGATGTCATTGGTCGGCGTCTTGCTCGTGATCCTCGTCCTGTTGCGTCTGCAGACGAACTTTGGGTACGCGTACAAACGATATGGAATGCTCTTCCTCAGTCAGACATTCAAACTTTGTTTGACTCCATGCCACATCGTGTAGTAGCACTTATTGCGGCGCGTGGTGGCCACACAAAATACTGATTCTGATCTCTTGTTCTTGTTTGTTTGCTTTGAACATTTAATCATTTATTTGTACCACTACCACTCAACTGTGTATTAAATTGCATTCAATTATGACGATTCCTTCTTGGTGTTGCAATTTTCACAAACGTGAGTGTATGTTTGGATTATCAAGTAATTTTGTAATCCTTCAAATTTTCTAATTCTGCCCGCGATCTTCTACTACGTAATCGATAATTCAGTGATCTTCTAATTATATTCTAAATTATGCTACACAGTGTGTATTTTATTTAATTTTTGTGTTAATTTGGTTTACCTTTAATTAGAGTTTTTTTACTTAAGAAAGTAAGCTCGTTACTTTCGTTTTCGGAGCGCGATTGACAGCAGACAGTGGGAACGGGGTGGGTTTTTCATGTTATAATCTGGATTTTGAAATACTTAATTAGAAGTTTTATAATTATACTAGAAGAAACATAAAGATTTGCACTGTAATATAAAATTACTTTCAAGCCGATAACTTAATAGTTTGTGAAATATGCTTATTTAATTTAGAAAATTTTGTAGCTTTCGTAGGATTTCGTGTGATTGCTATCTTGTCATTTTTTAAACTGTTTTGGGGTGATTCATGGGGAAGGGCACCTTGTGCTTCCGGCAGAGTTCTAGGTTTACTGTTAACACCTGTTTTTGTTTGGCGAGTTTCTGGCGATATTAAGGAAAGGTGTTGAATTAACGTTTTGAAAAGTAAGAATTTTTATACTGTTTTCTTCGCGGCGTTTTTGTCAGGAATTGTCACCCTTTGAGGGAGTTTTGGCGCCGTTGGTAAAATTTGTAACAAAAAGCCGCTGCACACGATTTTTTTTCTGCCTCTTTTTCGTCTCTCTTGAACTTGCTTGGCTCCTGGTATTAGCGGGGTGCAGATTGAGGTTGACCTCTAATTTCATGCTCGTTCTTTGGATACTCTTGCGATCTCTTGCCCTCCTGTGAATGATGTGCTGCGCAATAGCTGTTAGGGGCCTACATCTGGTTCCCTCGAGATATGGATGTAAATCCCTCAACGTAGTTTATTAGACTTCGAAGGAAGTTTTATTGTATTACTGTGTCATCATCTAACCATGTGCATCATTATACTGGGGTTGCTGCGGTCCTCTACATCTTGCTGGTTTATCAAGACCATCGCCTAACCATTTCCTCTTGTATTCATCTCGGATGTTGCCGGTTCATCTTCTGTCTCACCCATGTTCGTGGAGTTGTGTACGTTGCTGGAGAAGGCCATCATCCATCTTTAGTTAATTTCTATGTTTCGCCTGCTGACCTGTATGTATTCGCTTTGCCGTGCCGTCTAGATCTTTCCTGGGTTCTATTCAATGCTGCCACTTGTTGGTATAACTTCTTACTGAATTTGATGAATCATTAAATTTAATTCAAGTAAATAATTCATTTAAAAATCAAGTTAGAAATGTGTAAATTTATGTTTATTATTTTAGCTCTTGGCTGTTCTGAAAGTTTACAATCAAAGTGAATTTTTCTTTTACTGAAAGAGGACTAAGTTCATACTAATATATAATAATATAATTAAATAATAAATTTATTTTGTAATATGAAATTTCATTGATTCTAATATCATCTTGCTATCATCTATAATATTTATTTTCTTTTTTTTTGACTCCCGGGAGCATTAAATTCTAAAAGCCAATAGTTTAAATTAATTTTAATAGTAAAATAAAAGTCTGTTTCATTAATAAATTTAGTATGATGTTTTATTTTATTTCCTGTAAACTATGCGTGACACCGATATCAGATATTATTGGGTTGTTCGCGTATTTAAGTTAATAAACACAGCGCACTTACCACTAAAAGATATAGTTTATACTTGGTGTCTTTCAAAGGCACTAATATAACATTCCCTAGTCAAGCACTCATCTAATATCACCTGCAATAAACTAAATTATCATCACACACACACACACACATATATATTTCGTCCAATCATTAATTTCCTATAATTGAAATTTTAAAAATAATTTTCGCAGTGTTTTTTCGTATTTTATGCACATTCTTCTAATAATCGTAAGACACTCAGTTTTTAAAATACAAAGGTGGAGCACACTTCTTTTGAAAGAGAAATGACCATAGTTTACGATGATATGAAATGGTGCATTGATAAGTACCCTTTGTGGGCGTGACAAAAAGTTAAAAATGCGTTATGTTTGCACAGAACATTAAATAAGTTTTAAAAAAATCAAAATTTGGACTTTAAGATGCAGGTCGTAATAGAGGTGTATATATATATATATATGCCTTTATTGTTTTTTCCAAAGTGATGTTAAGTTCTATTTTTAATAAATTTCATTTGCTCAGAATTGTGTATTATACTGAGAAATTAAAATTAAAAAAAAAGTCGATTCTGAGACAGTTGAGCAAAAACTAGCAATTGCGACAGTGTAAACTGTATTACCGCAATTCCATTGCGTTTTTGCATTTCAGTTCCGAAGTATCTATTTAGCAGCGGAATTGCACAGCTTGTGAAAGAGCCTTAGAGATCGTAAATGAGGAAGTATTTGCATCAATTGATGTTGGTTGGTGTCCTTATTCGAAAACCAAACGACCGCTTATCATTCGTTTGTGAAATCCCCTTACTTCTTCTCTACTACCATTTGTGTAACTACCGGAAAGTTTTTTCTGTAGTATGTATGTCGCATTAAGCATGCAGTTTGCATTGTTAACGATATTTATGTCAGTAATTAATATTTCCATGCCGGGGGGAATCGATATAGAATTAATTATTAATTAAACGCGTTTAATTTTGGTCGCTTAAAGTGAAACCAGAGAATCTCTATAATCATACTGTAAATGATATGGAGCCGATTCTCTTAATTTTTAGTTTATTTGATGTGGAGAAGTATTTAAAGTTATTTAATAGAAACATGATTTAATGTCTTATGCTTTGTTTTTCCTTTTGATTTCCAAAATGAAAGGGAATATCTTCTATTTGTTACGATGCTTTCCTTCAGAAACTCAGAAATTTATTGATCTTTATTCTGCGGAGCAATTGATAAACATCGAATTGAGCAAGATTCTCTCTCCATGCATGAAAGCTTGCAGAAGTCTCATGAATGTCTCCTACACAGGAGACATATCCCAAGTTTTCCTCGAGCTATAGCTGCGGCATCTTTCGGTCTTTTACATGACGTGATTATCTTAAAGCTTATGTGCTCTGCAGACTCTCCAGGAATTCTCCAGTGTGTGTGTGTGTGTGTTTGTGCCTGATTATGGAGAGACTGGTAGCTTATGGTTTATTTCTTTTTTTGCTCCTTTTATTCATTTCCGTATTTGTTTTGGCTGCCCGCTCGCACCAAAGTTTTTTTTTTAAACTCCCTCTCTAAAGCGGGACAGCTATTTCAGTCACTTTCGATATCGGTAGCATTTTCTGTAAAATTTTCGCCAATCTAAGCTCTTGCTGGAGGCTCACCAGCGACCGAGCGGTAAAATCGCTGAATACTGGTAGTTCTGATAGGATACTAAGCTTCGAAATCCCGCGAACGGGATGCGTGGGCGTTTTCATGATCTTCCTCGTGTGTAACCTGTATGCGAGCCAGTTTCCCGTAGATAGACCTCTACAAAGGCATCCCTTCCCTTAAACTGATAGCCCTCAAGGCTTTGTCGTAATCACATACCTCTTCCCCCCAAAAAAAACTGTCTTTGCTTTAATTACAAGTAACCAAGTGTAATTTTACTAGTAACATTTATAAACAGTTTATTTTGAACTGTTAGCTGAAGTATTGGGTTGATCGGGAAGTTATGTCGTATTTTGCTAACAAATGTCGTTAATGCATTTTTTGGAGTAGAAGAACCATGTGCACGCACCTCACTGAAATGCTATATAAGGTCACACTTCTAACCCATTCAATAAACAGAAAATTGTTAGATTCGAATGAGTTGGATAGATTTTATACGGAGTTGAAAATGGAGGAAAAAACGGTTTTTGCTATATTTTGCTTTTTTATTTGCGCAAAGGCAAGAATGCGACGCAAGCTTGTCAAAAATTGGGTGAAATTTATGGGGACGATGCTCTAACGGCACGTCAATGCCAGCGTTGGTTTGCGAAATTCCGTTATGGCGATTTTGATGTGAATGATACGACTCGGTCAGGAAAGCCATTGGAGGCTGACGAGACGAAATAAAGGCAATGGTTAAATCTAACCCGCGGTGCACGACACGAGAGATTGCAGAGGCACTACACATTGCTCAATTAACCATTCACAACCATTTAAAGAAGCTCGGATTCGTAACCAAGCGTAAAGTTTGGGTTCCCTATGAGCTGAAGGAAATCCATTTGGTGAAGCATTTGAATATCTGCCATCACCTTCTTAAACGTGAAGAAAACGACCTTTTTCTGAAGCGTATGGTCACTGGTGACGAGAAAGAATTGTGTACAGCAACATCGCACGCAAGTGGTCTTAGAAATAGTGCGATGAACCACCTCAGTCCACGTCCAAAGCTAAGATTCACCAGGAAACGGTCATGCTGTCGATGTGGTGGGATTTCAAAGGTGTTGTGCATTTCGAGCTCTTACCAAGGAATCAAACGATTAATTCAGCCATGTACTGTCAACAATTGGACAAACTGAACATTACAATCAATCGAAAGCGGCTAGAACTCGTGAATTGTAAAGGCGTTGTGTTTCACCAAGACAACGCAAGACCACACATGAGTTTCGTTACCCTCCAAAAGCTGTTGGAGCTTGGTTGGCATGTGTTGCCCCACCCACCGTACTCGCCTGACCTTGTACTTTCAGATTATCATTTGTTTCGCTCTTTGCAGAATACTTTGAATCATAAAACATTCGATACCGATGAGACTATAAATCGGCACCTGGTACAGTTTTTCGCTTCTAAAGACAGGTCATTCTACCAGCGTGGAATTATGAACCTTGTTGAACAATGGAAAAAGGTCATCGAACAAAATGGTCAGTACAATATTGATTGAATTGTTATTTTTATAGGAATAAATTACCATTGAAAACATAGTAGAAATACGACATGACTTTCCGATCAACCCGATAACTTTAAAATATTTTTGGATAAAGAATAAACTATTTCTTAGTAAATATTTCATTTTGAGTGAAGAATTTTGGTTTTCTTTATGCATTTAAAAGTTCTGTTTAAATAGCGTAGAAAGAAATTTAAAGAGTTTTTGAAACCGTAAAAGAATACAAAGCATTTGTAAGCTTGTGTCAGTGGCAGAAAAAGCTTGTGTCATTGTCATTTGTGCCACAGTGCAGGACTGATCGACAATTGCATCATCTCTTAATAAATGAAATTAGGAGCACGCCAGTTTGAGTTTTAAATTTTTTTTTTGGTTCAATACAGGAATTTATTTTATCTAATAATCTTTATTAAAAGAAAAAAAAAAAAAAAATATAATCTTTATTAAAAAAAAAAAAAAAAAAAAAACACTTCTTAGGGAAAAAATGCGGGGGGACTTGCGAAAATATATACGTCTCTTCAGTAAAACAGTGTTAGCCTGAAGTCAGATTTTGCATAATTTTAAATGTGTCGTTTGCTGTTTTATTTCAATTTTTAATGGTCTTATATTGATAATGTATTAAACGTTAATGGTTTTTAAAGTGGTTTCCATTATCAGATTATTTTTATTGTTATTTTTTAACTTGGAACCAATATCGTTTTCTCCTCTTTAATTGTTTGCAATCCAGCATAATATCTGATTCGGCATCATTTTTGCATTAAATAATTCCTTCTTTATTAATCCTTACAATTCCTTCTTTATTAAAATCATCAGGATTCTCACATTTTCCTTGGTAATTAGATTCCGTGAATTGTGTTTGCAAATTGTTTTCTGATGGAAAATAAAATGCTGTTTTCCTTTATTATTTCTAATACATTGTAATGTCATTATGTTCGTATTTCCCTGACTTGTTTACAGATTATTCGTGCGTTTACCCGCCCAATGAGAATTCACTTTTTTCTTTATCATATTTTAAAACTATTATTTGCCTTTTGCACTGTCGGTGCTTTTCTCAAGAATCAAAATCAAACTGGTGACTTGATGATTTTTTCTTTCGGAAGATTAAATTTCTGCCCTCTCTCTGAAAAAATAGGATGCCCACTAAGTCCCTGAACAACTTTATCAGCTTGTTATGTGGAATGGGACAACTTATAGGGTTGTTACTGGTCACACTTTTCATTAGCAGTGTTCAAAATTTTGTGCACAATGCTTGGTGTGATGACGCGCCATTATATTGAAAAACGACACCTGGTTGACAATCCTCTAGCTATGGACAAAGGTAATAAATTAATCAATGTATCGAGGTAAACTGTATAGAGGCTATTATTCGGATTGCCTCTCCCGAACTTCCTTCTGAACTGAGGATTTTCGAATTCCCAAATCCTCACATTCTGTGTTTATTAAAACGGAAACAAACTGCTAGGAGAAAACTCTGCTATATGTATAATAATACCACAAAAATTTGCAGTTCTACCTCTTACAGAATGCCCACATGATAAAATGAAATTGTTCCGGGACTTTCTGGATATCTTTATATTATTTATTCAAAGTGAACCATTGAAACAATGTGTAGTTATCGTCAATTTTATATTAAATATTATGCCTGTATATATATTGTAAATCAAAATTATAATTTTAAGTAGCGGTAACCCCATAATTCTCCCCTCTCTATTCTAAAAATCTTAACTTTTCTGGACTGCGTCGTTTTTGGTCAGTCTATCTTGCTTGGCTTGCGTAAAGCTCATGACGTAGCTAATTCGGAACTTAAACTCAAAATTTCGAGAACTAAAACATTTCTAACGTAAACCCAAACCTTCTCTTAGTGAGCCTCCATACTGGATAATTACGCACTTTCTCGTCAGCTCTCTTACTGTCAAGACGCTATTTCGCTTCCTTTGCTTTGTCGTGCTGCTACCTACGCCATTATCTAAAATGTGATACTCTGTATAAAACTGTCGGATGTGTGTTGAAATATGATCACATGTGATGAAAAATAATGTTCTCGATAATTATTTCGTAACCACGAATAAAATTATTATTCAATTCGGCCACGTCTATCTACAAGTTTCTGCTTCGAGTGTCTTCTTTCTAACTTCGCAGGAAAGTCTCCCCGAGATATAACGCAGAGAACCATCCGTCAGTCTGTAGCAGCTTACTCCAAGTCATCTTATTTCACACGCACACACACTTAAATGAAATAGGTCAGTTTTCTAAATATATAAGTAGTATTTTAAATTAAAAGCAGGATGACAAAATTAAATTCATGATACTTGTGTAGTAGTAATGTTAACTTTTTACAACTAAAAATATTCGTAACTTATTCTTATCTCTAATTTATTTTGTCTCAGATTTGGATCTCGGATGTTATCATTCTCGGATTATTAAGCAATAGAATGTGACTTGAATGTGTTCAAGCGCGTAAAATAAATATTCATGGTCGTTGCGTATTGTTTTTGATATAACTTACGATTTCAATGGATGTAAAGTATTCCCCACGTGTGCTGTTTTGGTGTAGTGATCATCCCAACACCAAGCAACTGCAAGATGCATCTAGCAAGCAACTGCAAGATGTTGAATTGATTCCCGCCAAAAAACACAGTTGAATTTCGTAGATTTCTGCTCACAAAATACCTAATGATTCTACATTGTTGTCGTTAGATATGTTTTATATCGTAGTTTCTCACGTGGACGTTATCGCCCATCTGTATTTGCTGAGGAGGTGTACGAGGGCGTTACTATCAAAGGGACAGTGTAAGAGGGGCCATTGAAAATCAAACGGGCAATAAGAAACGCTAGGAAAATTTGGCTGCTTTAAATAATTTTGAAACAAATATTTAAACAATCGCTTAATTATACAAATATTAGAGTCATGCTTCTTTACTAGAATCATATCAAGTCATGCCAACTGTTCCTTCATACTATAGGCTAATACCCTAAAGTAAGAAATTAAGGTTATATTCCTCTGCTCAATTTTCCTTGTTACTTTGGAAACGACAGCTCTGGCAGGTAGTTCTTGTCGCCTATTTTTTCCTTTTGACTCCATTTCCATTTAGCATGTTTAGCTTCATGAAAAGCGCTTGGATGAAAGCTGATTTGAACTACTGTCTCGAATGGGTGAAGAAAATAAGTGCTGTGCGGTGATGACACACGTTATGATCACGAATGGGGAACGGCTTTGAAGTGCCCAAAGAAAGGGTCTGTAGTTGGTCCAAGTTTCACATATTTTTAATTTATTTATTCATTTAAAGAATCAGAATTTACGAACTATCAGATATTCTGAAAACACTGTCATAAATCTGTACTTGTAGTGGTATCCAGTACACCCAAGTAGTATGTTCTTTCAATATATATATATGATTTCACGGGCTTTAAGAGGTCTCTGTGTATGTTTTACACATTCATAACTGTAAATGTTTTAAGAATTCTTTAATCGCTTACTGTTCTGTTTCTGTATTGCATGCTGAGTTTAAATTAATAATTTGATGCAATGCAATAAATGCTTAAGATATTTTTAGCATTTTTCTACAGATTAGATTCAAAAGTCATTTATTATATCATTGTTGCAAGAGTAAAGGGACTCAGAAAAAGATAAAATTCGAGAAGAGGATAGTGAGTCAAGAAAGGTTGGAAAAATGTGCTTCATGTGATACAATTAAATGAGAACTTATATACTGCTGGACAGAAAAAAATGCAACATGGCGAAAAAGATTGAGTAGAATACGAATTTTTATCACAGACAGAGAATTCATAAATATAAATAAATTATTTTAATTTTTAAAAGATAGTGCAATACATCGATCTAATGTACTGGGTGATTAACTGGAAGTAGGACTACCTCTTGCGAGGGGATACAAGATAGAAGGAACCTTTCGAGATACAGATGATATCAGCTTGCTGATAGTATCATGAGGCATGTGTGGCCATAAGCGTATGTTTTCTAACATCCTGTGCACTTCGTTCTCTTATGGAGGCTGATACAGATCGAGGAAACGACACCAGTAAGTTTCCTCAACTGCTTGATCGGCGTAAGGTCTTAGAAATCTCACTGGCCTAAGAAGTAGAGTAAGACAGAAAGAAATCGGTGGGCATCAAAACTTCAGCTAGTTTTACACGTATAATCGCTACCGCGCTAACTGTATAACTCACTCCCAGTTGTATGAAGAATAACTTGAGAGACGGATCCGAGGGTTTGTTATCCTTCATCCCCAACCATCAAACCCCTCGAGAGGACTTTCGGTTCACCAATATTTTAAATGTCCCTATGCCCCAGAGGCACTATACGCTTACAAGCATCCAAGCTGTCTAAGAGATCGGGGCTGTTACGGCAGCTGGCGTGGCTAGCCATTATACCGAACAGGGTGGCTGGCAAAAGAAGTATCTGTAGAATTTTTCTGAAGGACGTTGTCTTGATGGAAAATATCATTTTGCAGCCGCTGAGGTTAGGGTAGTGTAGCAAGCTGCAGCATTTTACCCACCTATCGTCGTGCCGACATTGTGCTACTAACACGAATTAGAGGCAATGGCATCTTAAACCATGACGCTGCGTTGCCAGACCCTGTGGCATTCAAGATATGCAGCTGAAGGCTGTGTGCCGACACTAATTCAGGCTTTAGCGTCAATGGCTTTGTGTCAGTGGGAATCTTCATAAAAGATGGCCGCTTTCAATTAGTTTAAAAATTGTTCTTGTCAGTTCTGGAGTATAGAAAGTTCACTACATATTCTGCATAATGTGGACTTCCGTGCTTTGTAGGGCTGTCATCGCATGCCTTCGAATGCGTCAGTACAAGCGTGCTGATGTGGACGCACATATATACAGATATGAGGAAGGACCCTTCTTCACGTGAAAAGATCTGATTGCCAGAATTGTCAGTTTCATCGTCTGCTAGACATCTGTTCGACTACATGTGTCTTCTGAAACGAAAAATAACGAAAAACCGATTGCGCTATGCAGCAGAGTGTCAGCTACCGACTTGTCTGACGTCTTTTTGTGTATTATCTCGCTAACGTGTCAAGTGGCAAACTTGCATTTCGGATCTTTATGTAAATCGTTCAGCTGCGTATTCCTTGCAGTTTGCATAATTATACTACTAAATCTTCACGTTGTTGCATTCTTTTTGTCAGATGGTGTATTTTCTATGTACTGAGAATTTATTGGGCTATAAAGCATTTATTAGGTTAAAAAACGATCAAGTTTTCTAGCTTGAGTATTCAGAAGCAGCAAGAAGATTTCAATCAATTCAATTTTTATACGAGGGAATAATTTAAAATGGTCATATTAGCTAATGTATGAGACTGGAAATTTCTTGGGAATATAACGCTAGCAGCATTTTTCTAACCCATTTTTAATTAGCAGATCGCAGGAAGTTACCGCTGACATTTATATATGCAGGATGTTCCAACAAAGTCGCTGCAAGCATTATTTCTTTAAATATTGCTCCTAGATATTTTCTTCCAGTTATAAAAATTCGGAAAGCACTAATAATATCTGTGCAATTTATATATTTTGAACTCTCAAGTTGACACATTTACGTACGTAAATCTTGTAAAAGAGAAATGATTACTATATGAATATGTGCATTAGTTGTAATATCATACTGTAACGAAAAGAAGTATCCCACCCCCCACAGCTGAAGATTAGATGCCAAATTATTAATAATAACTTATAGGGTTAAGAATTCAATGCAGAAATGTTAAGTTTCGCACATTCACTGGTTTGATGACGTGTGACCTTATAAGACTTCGAAACTTACGAACTTAAGAAGCTTCGAGATAAGATTGACATGCCGAAGTGAAAGCGAAAGTAACGAAACGAACAAGATTACCTGAGGCAGATGCCAATTGTTTTTGTATTGTCTTCTGATAAGGCAAGTAATTGTTGCCTTTATTTTGATCATTGTAGTGTAAAATAACGCAATGCTTCGTTTGTTTCAGATTTTGCCGTCATGTCTAGCCTCCTAATTGAAAGTGAAGATCGTGATGGCTGCACGTAATATTTATCGGATTATACAGTGATGCTCGCATAACGAGCGTAATCCATTTCAGGAAGAGGTTCATTATGCGGGTCGCTGTTATCCATGGATTACTGTGGAAATAATTAAATCACTTCCCGGGCTCAGGGTTTAGTTGCAAACCAGTGTATAAAAATTTCAGACTATTTTTAAAACATTACTTTGTTGGAATTTGTTTATTTGTTAATTATAAAAGTATTTACATACACTATGTATGTGTATAGTCTCATAGTCATTTTTCAGTGACTGTTAGTTTAACTCTTTCTGATCTTTCACTTGAGGAGAATTGCAAAAAAAAAATTTTTTTTTAGATCTAGATATCAAAAATGGTTTACTTCTCCCTCGTCTAAAATGGTTTACTTCCCCCTACATCTTCAGGAACTGGATATTTTCCTTTGGATTGGATTGTATATTCAGGATATTTTCCTAAAGTACTGCATGACATTAACATTAAACAGATCTACAGTTATGTTGACTTGATTGGAATGCCATTTCTTGGCTGTGCCCTGGACCTCTTTCTCCAGCTTGATTGTTGCCATAGAGATATTGTTGCGTTTTGTGTTCTCCTCTTCAGAAGTAAAAATATCCGTTCGAGTTTCTTTATGTTTCTGTGAGAGCAGTTAGAATATACAATGATAAAGGGACGAGGTCACTGTGATGTTTTGTAGCAGCTCTTCCACATTCCACACCGTCCTCATCCATTTCCAGTGATATAGATACATTCCCCTGAACACATCATTGTCGTTTACTGGTTTACCGTGGACGTAAGGTGTACAGACTTATCCAAGCTAAATTAAGTTCATTTGACTGATTTTAGACCATTTCTTCTTGATCAGTGTAATGGCTGTTACACTTTCGAATCTATCTTTATTGAATTTTCTATCATGTCGGCTGAAAACCGACAGATTTGAAATCACCCTTTGAAGAATGTTTTTGTGTGTAGTAATCTCCCGACTTACTTAAATGCGCAAAAGCCGTAGCATTCGAATTGAAACCTCCGAATTATAAATAAACAATCTCTACTTTTTTCCACTCGTACACTTTTGGATTCATACAAAAATTGCCAAGTTAGTTTAGTCATTTGTTTCTCATCTTTTGTTTACAATAAAGAGATTACTTAAGACATTTAGCCTTACAGATATGGGTACTAGCAAAATTAGAATCGATGGACCCGAAAACCTAGCGGCATGATAATTTTTAGCAGATGTATTCATTCTGATATTTCTAACTACAAGGTCGTCTACGATGACAAAAAAGTGTATGACCGCGTAGTCTGGTCTAGATACGTTTCCGAGTAGCCGCTCACTACCCTATCAAGCATGAAAAAGTCAGACGACCCTTACTGCCTTCAGTCTTCAAAATCGAAAAAAATAGAAATTGAAATTGCTAGAGAAAAGCATTTCTCTTCACAACCATTCAGCTGCAGTGTCAGTTTCCCAGTGTAGCCAATTTAGCTGTTACAACATATTTTTTATTTGAAAGTATTATTTCAGTTTGTTTTTGTATTATTTTATATTTATTTTACGGTTTTTTAGTTTGTATCCAAATAAGTACTTCTGCGTTTTGCTTCATTTGAAAAATAATTCTGTGTAAATAATATACATGCGTATAACAGTAATACTGCAGTTTGTTACTAAGCTACACTGAAACGGTTTGCAAATTCGACGCACGTAAAATTCAAATTACGTAAATGTTTACGGGATGCATCATTTACATAGCGTGGGGGTTGAGGATTACTGTATAATTTCTGAAGTTGGTAGTGGTTTGTCTGTTGAAGCAAAGACTTAGCTTTGGGAGACAAGTACTGGATCTTTAGAAAATCACACTTTTAACTCCCGTTCCTCCTACATGTCTTTCTCTCGGTCATGGACGTTATCAACCAATACCACAGCTTTGAATTTATTTCTTTTCGTATCAAATATTTTTTGACGCAGAACGTAAACTTCCATTAACCACTCTTTAAAAATGTATTCGATGATCCAAACATTTTGGTTTGACCGCCACAGGACAGGAAAATTTTATTAAATATGATATTCCATGTCTAAAAAGTGTGGGATTCTGTGATTAGTAGGGTTTTCTTTTAAGATCTGTATTTGTATTAGTTGCAAACAGGAATATTCATTTGCCTATCATGTATTTATGGCGGAGTGACTTTTTTCAGCTCCTGTTACGTAGGCTGAGTCCCGAGATGCGAGAAGTTCGTGGCGTGAGACTGTACTGTATTGATTCATGTATACTTTCACCATCGCTAAATCAACAAATTTTGGGGTGCGTTAATTGAATAATTACTCTTTTGCATTTAAATTTGATTTCAAATGGGGGAATTTTTAATCTTTCTGAAAAATTCTATTTCTTTAATCTTCAGTTTATAATCATAAGATCGAGATTGTGAATTCGTTTGCTTGTAAATGATAAAGTTACTCGTATTAATGAAGTAACCAAGGGTAATCATTCATTTAATTTATTGTAAATAGCCAGTGTGCTTCCAATACGTAATCATTTCTTCAATTTCTGTTCGTTCATCTGTGAACGATTTGCTATGCTGCAAAACACTGGTAGTTCTGCTTTAGCTGAAGTGGATGGCTGCATGGAATTGTTTTGGTTTTCCCCATTTAAAACGTAAATAACGCGATCGTATTTAAAAAAAATCTTTTGTGAAAGCATTTCTCGCCTCAGGCAGAAAGCCATCACATAATTCTGCATAATGATTAAATATAATTTAACTTACATTTTCTAATTCAGCTTCATAAATTTTGAGAAAGGATGGAAGCTGTTGAGTTTTGTAGGTATTAACTTAGTAGTGACCAAGACTATGCCAACCATTTAAATTTATTATTATGATTATAATTTTCTTATGTTGAAAGTGTGAATTCAGAATTAAGCTGAAAAACATATCCATAGTAGACTATCTTTATATAATATTTTAGTATTTAAGGTGGTCTATATAATATTTTAGTATTTAAGGTGGTCTATATAATATTTTAGTATTTAAAGTGGTCTGTACTTCTAGCATTATATGGACAAATTCTAATGCATTCGCAAGCCATGTTTACTAGACATAGATATTATTTCTTGATATCAGACGGCGTCCAGCAAATGGTGGAATTGTGTTAAATTCTTAAGGTTGATATACCCATCTCCTCCCTACCTACCCCCGGGAAAAAAAGAGGCATGTGTATTTATTGTAAATTTTACTTCAGAAATCATTTATTCCTTATTAATCAACCGTAACCAAAGCGCGCGCACTCACATACATGTAAGAAAAATAATTAAAAAAAAGGGGGGGGAATGGGACAGAAAAGCTCAGAGTACTCGTATTAAATTCTACTGCCTGCTCGAGCATGCATTTAACGTTTTGAAGGATTAAAAAAAATAATTGAGAAGTGCGCTTACGATAAAAAACTTCTGGATCCATTTTCATATGTTCCTTCAACCACTTCCTACATATGGTCTCGAACCACGCGTATCTGGTGTCTACTATTAACTCGAAACCGGTTTGGCTTTTGATCTATGGTTGAACCTTCATTTTCCATGTTCTAGTTAGCGGTTGATTAGTCTGAAGTCGTTTGACTAGAATTTGGCTGTAAATTTAGTCATTTTTCAAGAGAAAAATGAATGAAAAAAAAAGTGTATGGCTTGCTATCGTATAATTAGGATGTTATCAAATTAAAAAATTAAAGTGTCTAATGGCACTTTGAAAGCAGGTATAAAACAAAAGCTAACAACAGTATCTGATTTTTTATGTTGAAGATTTAATATGCTGTTACATACCTTATAATTTCATCACCATTATTATTTCAAGTTGATCGTTGTCACCATTATCTTTTCAAGTTGGGGGCATAAAACCTTGATTTTTAACTTCTAGTCCCTGTATTATTAATGCAGGTTCTGTAACACAGTTCTAACCATTGATGATCATTCAGCTTTATAATTTTTCATTTTCTTCAGATCAGTTTCTGGTTTGCCTCTTTTAATCAAAACTTATCTCAGTGACAGTCTTGAATATTCTGTGGCCCGAATTCTTATGTCATTGATTGAAGGTCACTTTTTATAAGAGTTAAGCGTCATCAGAGCCTAATTAAGACATTCTGGGAACTTCTATCAACACTTACTTCGTTTATAAGGAAATAATAGAATTACGAGGAATTATAAGGTGTTTTGGGGGCCGTAGGTCTAGACGTTATTATTTGTCTGAGTAGGGCCATATACTCTGGGTGTCAAATAAATGAATATTGTCCCTGAGTAGCAAATAAATTGCCTAAATATGGTGCCGAAATAAAGGAAGCTTTATTTACTGGGTAACGGGTATTGCTGTGCGTAGCTGGTTGTCAAGATACGAATTCAATTTTTGAATATCTTACAATGCTTTGTTAGAACATCCAAGAACTCCATAGTTAGCAGATCCATCATCTGTATTTAATTTCTCTTTTATTAGCTTTGTTTCTGAGGTTGGAAAAGTTTGTGGGCATTTTTGCGTGCATGAAATAATTAGCGTTATCTTTTATTTATTTATTTATTTTTTAAATTTATTTGCATGAAATTCTATTTAAGAAAATTGTGAAGTTGCATTTTTAAAGCGTTTATTTTATAAAGGGAGGAAAAAAGTAATGGTTGTTTATGGTTGTTACTTATATTTTTCATCATCCCTAAACAACAAAATCCTGCTAATAACTTAAGAAGGCATAAATCTTCTTAATTTAGTGGGATCTTGTTTTTCATACGTGCGTTTGTTCGATTTCGTATAGTTTTACTTTAATATTTTCTCATGTTTGTTTGTGATGATTTAATTATTTCCCTGCTTTTTACTGTAATTATTGTTGGTCAAAATGTTGACCCTTTGCGACCTTTTTTTTAAATACAGCGTTGTGCAACTCACGATTGCGAAAGTGAAGAGGAGAGTTTGCTGACGAAAACGCGGTCGTATGAGTTTTACCAAAGAGTGGTTCGTTAGTCGTTCGTTTGCCCTCGTTAACGCTTGATTTGCAAAACGTTAAGTAGTAGCCCTGCGGTCATGATCTGTACTTTTGAAATGGAATATGTGTCAGGTGAAACTGAACTTGCTTGAAAGGTTATGAATGGTTACTCTTATTGCAAATGCTTTCGCAGATTTTTTTATAGCAATAAAAGTTTTGCGTTCTATGGTAACTAGGTTAAATGATAATTAGTTGGAAGTTGCAACTTCTAGTTTTTTTTTTGTTTTTTTAAGAAACTTGTAAATAGTATTATTAGAATGCACAGAAATGGTTGACATTATGTACCAAATAAATGTTTGGATTTAGTTACACGCAACTAAATTTGGTAAAATTAATTTAATGATTTAATGATCTGATAATTGCATAACAGCAACATTTACTTCTGTGTAGCAAATGCAATGCTATTTTCCGCTTGAGAAAAACAGAAAATTGATCTGCCTTTTGATACAAGGTTTTATCTACATTTCAGATTTATCTGTGTAAATAATGCATATGCCATTACAGTACAAAAAAAAAAGTGCTGTAAAATAATTATCGTTAAAGCTACGATTAGCTAGTGCTTTCTGTATGCTATTTGTAATAGGAACTGAAAATTTTTTATTTTTACGTATATAATCCCCCCCTTTTTTACGAAAAAAAATATATATCTGGAATTTCTTTTATATAATTTCGATGTATGGGCGTATTTAAGGAGAAATGTACATCTGAAATGCTAAGAAACTAAATTCAATATGTTTTCATATTTTTTCCCCTTAAATACTGGAATTTCTTCTTAAATCTTCATTTGTATTACACTTCGAAGCAGATATATTATTTTCAGTTAAAATATAAAATGACGTCTTGACAGAATGCAATCTAAATCGGAAATCTGCGCGCCTTAAAAATTATTGCCATTACTTTTAATTATACGTTTGGTTCGTTTATAATTTGAATGCTAGTTTTAACGCAAAATATTTTTGCACTGTTATTAGCACCTAATTCTGTGCCCCGTTTACACTCATAAAAAACCTAAAATGTGCTACGCTGCAGTAAACTGCAGGGATGAAGGTTGTTATTGCGCGAAATATAAGGTCTTTAATTGACATTAACGTAAATGCAGTTCATTCTTGTGCATAACCGGTTCACAGAGTACTGCTGTTTGGCAAAGCATGATATTTTTAATTTATGTTTTAAATTTAATCAATCTGTTATTGATGAACAAGCTGAGTAATTTAAAAGCGTTGATGCGCTTCGTAAGAACTTCCTTTTAATTTTATAATAATGCGGCTTAGTTGTTACAAACTTGAATGCATTTAATTTTCTAGTTTGTCCAAATATTCGAATAACCAACTAAAAAAATGCTAATTATTGAAGAAAATATGTGTGTTCAGCCAGTGGATTCCGAACAAAAATGGAATCAGTTGCCTGTTTGCCTGAAGCACCTGAATGCATTTCACTATTGAAGGCAACACATTCCTTGAACGCATTGTTGCAGGCGACTAAAGCTGGTGCCACCACTGCGAACCTTAGTTGAAAACGTCGACTATGCACTGTGTCATCCTTTGTCCCCTCGTTTCGAAAAGTTCAAGAGCCAGTCTTCTGCTGGAAAAGTGATATTTACTTTGATTTCCATGGCCTATTGATTTCAATAAGCAATTCAATCCCGTGTGACAATTTCACAGTCAGTTTTACGTCGGTACGGCACAAACATCAATTTTTATTACCTGTGTAAGTTTAATCACTTGAAATCTGTATTAATCAATATGCGTGTAATTGAGGATAAAGCCTTGTTTTATGCTTTTCTGTTAACTGAAACTAATGAAGAAGTTCGGAAGGACGGCAGATGAGTATCGAAATTTAGCTGGGATTGACCTTAATATAAGTGGTTTGAAGATACGTGTTTAAA